>JANHAO010007316.1:0-20312 GCA_026873985.1 Saraca asoca
ATACCTCATAAAAAGGGTCGTGAGTGATGGAGCCTACCATCTGGTAGACATGAACGGAGTGGAATTCCCCCGTGCTTGGAATGCCGAGCACCTCCGCCATTACTATCAATAAGTGTCTTGGTGTACGATAATTGGTTCATTGTAAATATGAATGTAATTCTTTGAATTCCTTGTGAAATAAGATTGGAAAAGATAATTCCATGTAAAGTTATGCATTATGTAACATAACAATAGTTAACATAGCATGCCAAGTCCTATTTAAATATGAGTAAACAAGTTCATACACTCAAGCACAAAAGCAATAAAGAGAAATGTGTTCGGTTTCCACCGCAACAAAGTTATACAAATTATCTGCAAAGTTTATCACAAGTCTTAAAAGCAAGGAAAATAAAGTTACAAAAGCTCATATCCTAAAAGGCTAGGGCCTCAAGAGCTAAGCCTTCACTGGGCCGAGGGTCTGGAGCTGGAGCATCAGGAACTCCAACTATTGGAGCAACGTTAACAACCTGGGAGCTACCTTCTCCCTGAATGACCACCCTGGCAGGAGGAACTTTAGCCCCAGTGCCCTATCCCTTCCTTGTAGCTCTACTTTTCCAGCGATCTATGGCTTCAGTAGTTTGCGAGTTGAAGAAGGAGAGGTCCAGCTCAGGGTGTTTCTCCCACAAGGTGAAGAAGAAAGAAACACAAGTTTTGGTCCTCATCTCTCTAATCGTTTCCACCACCAGCGAGGATGTTTCTACTTTAGTCTTCATTGCTTCCTCCTTAGCGAGCTAAAATTCTCTCTTTAGTACCCTTAGCTCCTGAACAGAGGCCTCAGCTTGCCACTCCGCAGACCTCACCCTCTCTTTGGTGGTGTCGGCCTCTTTAGTCGCTAATCGCAACTGTGATTGGACTTTGTCCAGCTTTATTTTTGCCTTATTTAGGTAATTGGTGGCAAGGCCAAAGTTTATTTCAGTAGTCTTATGACTCTCTACCTCACAAGTTAGGGAAGTCTCCATCTCTTTAACTTTCTCATTGAGTTCCAGAACCTCAGCAATTTGAACCCCCAATTCATCCATAAGAGCAGACTTCTTGTTGTCCTGGTCTTCAAATGCTTTTACGATCTTCATCAGTGTCAGTAGATTCTACAAAAATAAGTAGCAAGGTTAAACTTTAAAACAGGCAAAGCAGCCAAGGCAAGAAACAATACTTACCACCAGACTGTGATGAGCCACGAACCCTGCTAGCCTCCCAATGGTGAATTCCTTAGCTTCTAGCACACTGACCTTGCCACCGTAACCCATGATCGTACTCATGTTCTTGATGAGGGTCCAAGCGTACCCTTCCCTCTTAGAGCCGAGTTTGGCCAACGATTTCATAGTCTCGACCTCCGATGCTACGCATTTATAGGAGGTCACTTTTTTTCCCTTTCATGACCTTCCTCTTCTTTAGAGAAGGATCAGAAGGACTGGCGATGTCAACTACCCCTACTTCTTTAGATTGTGGTGTAGGAGTTGGTCCTGGTGAAGGGACAACAATAGGAGTAGCTATATGCTCTACAACAATTGGAGTCACCTTAACTTCAAGGGCCAGAGGCTCTTCTGCGACGACTGGAGTCGGATCGACCTCGCGAGCTGTAGGTGCCTCATCCTTGCTATTTGAAGGGGGCGTCCTAAGGATCAACTCCATAATTTTATCATAGTCATCAAAGTTAGCAAGCCTAACCTCCGTTAATTGGTGAATTCCTACCTCTCTAGTTACCATGGTATCATTTGGTGGGGCAAGTTTGTAATAACAGAGGATGTCTTCGCCAAATCGAAAATTGCTCTCGAGGTCTTTGGACGTAACGAACTGGTCTAAGACCCCAAACTCCCTAGCTCCTAGTATGGGCTATTTGCCAATCCTGTCTATAAAATCAAGTTAAAGGTCAAAATCAAGAGCAAACATTAATTGTCAAATTCATTCATACCCAGCCCACCTACTAGGAATGAGAACTTAATTGAAATTCTTGAGGTAGTGCAAAAAGGGGCAGGAGATGTAAAACTAGCATGACTTATAAGGCCCCGCATTGGATCTCACCTTCGTACCCTTTTGTGGTAGGATGCTCTTATGTGGTGTCTGCCTAGCTGAGAGGTAGTAGAGCACATCCTCTGAGTTTGTGCACCTCAGATCATACAAATAGCATAAGGTTTCGGGTGACGGTAGAGGAAAGCCATTGCCCATATGGTTAAGGGCTAATGAGATGAGTGAGGTATATGAATTTGGTGTAAGTTGGAATGGATTAAGCTTTATTTTGTTCAAAAAGTTGACGATAAAAGGTTGCATAGGAAATCTTAATCCCACGATAAGATGTGGGATAAAGATAGCTACAAAACCCCGAGGAGGGTGAGGGGTATAGTCATCTGGAACGGGGACCATAACATTACACCCCTTGGGGATTTGGCACAACTAAATGACAATTTGGACATCATGAAGATGCACAGTTGAAAAATGTAACTTGAACGTGTGACGATCGAGGCATTGGCCCATAGCGGTCCTTCGGCCCTCGATGCATCTCGAACGAGTACCTAGGCTTGTAACGACCTCCCTCCCACTTGAGGTCACTTCGTTAGTGCGTCGAACGATCCCCGCACTCTGAGATGAGTCTGGTTCATCATCCTCATTCCTAATTACATGGCAGCAGCATACATGACTTGCTCCCATCTACACAAAAAAAAAGAAGATGGTTAGTTCATTGAGAGCGAACTGTATCGAAGGCTAAGACTAACGACCCCCTATTTTGCAGGCCATGTGCACCATATGTCACCACACTAACAATCCAAACTCTGGTGAATGGAGGAAACACTCTGGTAGAACAATGGAATCTCAAAAGACAAAAACTAGTATCCGAAATCTTAAAGTCTACCGATAGCCCAACCCTTCCGATCAAAACAAAACTAAGCACCTAAATCATCTCAACATATTGGCCTAAACATCTCAATCTATCAGCCACAATCAAGTCCCTTATTTCCAACGAACAAAGAAAACATAGAAAATACAGAGTTAAGGAGAACATACCGTGGCTTATGAAAATGAAAGGTTAGGAAAACTTCAGAGATGGCTGGAAGAATGAATAGAAAACAGCAGGAATTGGCGACAAAGAAGCTGTCGCAGCGGCCGGAGAGGTAGATAAGCAAAGAACACAGGGAGTTCAGAAGCTTTCAAATGGGAAACTGAGAGGGAGAAGGAAACAACTCTCAGTTTATAAGGGGACATAATCCCACCCATGATCCAACGGTCTAGGGAAGACAATGGCCAACTCATGATGATATGGCACGTGCGCACCGAAACCAGGAAGTAATAATTACTAATCGCCGTTGGGAAATGAAAAGTCACGCGTGTAAGACGAATGAGAATACCAAACGACTCGTTAGGATCACATGTCATGCAGCACTGGACCACAATGATAACTCAAGATCTCACGTCCAAGTAGTGCTAGCCACGCACTAAATGCTTGTGCGAGCCTCATCCAAGCAATGCTCCATGCACAAATGCTTGCACAGACGAACTTAAGATCTCACGTCCAAGCAGTGCTAGCCATGCACTAAATGCTTGTGCGAGCCGTGTCTAAGCAGTACTCCATGCACTAAATGCTTGCGTGAACAAACTCAAGATCTCGTGTCCAAGCAATGCTAGCCATGCACTAAATATTTGTGTGAGCCACATCCAAGCAATGCTCCACGCACTACATGCTTGTGCAGGTGAACTCAAGATCTCGCATCCAAGCAGTGCTAGGCATGCACTACATGCTTGCATGAGTCACGTCCAAGTAGTGCTCCACACATAAATGCTTGAGCAGACGAAGTTAAGACCTCGCGTCCAATCAGTGCTAGCCATGCACTAAATGCTTGCATATGCGAACTCAAGATCTCGCATCCGAGTAGTGCTAGCCACACATTAAATGCTTGCATGAGCCATGTCAAGCAGTGCTCCATGCACTAAATGCTTGCACAGACAAACTCAAGACCTCGTGTCCAAGCAGTGTTAGCCATGCACTAAATGCTTGTGCATGCAAATTCAAGATCTCGCGTCTAAGTAGTGCTAGCCACACACTAAATGCTTGCGTGAGCCACGTCCAAGCAGTGCTCCACGCATTAAATGCTTGTGCGGATGAACTCAAGACCTCACATCCAAGTATTGCTAGCCTCATACTAAATGCTTGCGTGAGCCGTGTCCAAGCCATGCTCCACACACTAAATGCTTGCGCCGACGAACTCAATACCTCACATCCAAGTAGTACTAGCCACGCACTAAATGCTTACGTGAGCCGCATCCAAGCAGTGCTCCATGCACTAAATGCTTGCATCGATGAACTCAAGACCTAGCATCCAAGTAGTGCTAGCCATGCACTAAATGCTTAAGCGAGCCACATCCAAACAGTGCTCCACGCACTAAATGCTTGCGCGGGTAAACTTAAAACCTCATGTCCAAGTAGTGTTAGCTATACATAAAATTCTTTCGCAAGTCGGCATGATCGATTAGCCATACAGCACATACCCTTTGAATTGAAACTTATTCATTAAAGCCGATTGGCTTAAATTTCTTATAACAAGGGTTAATTGTCCCATTAAACACTTTACACAACGATTGTTGAATTGTGACTTTGCAAGGGTAAATCGCATTGCCAACAACAACCAATTAAACTATCCATGTGGTGAACTTGGAAAGACAAAAGAGCACAAGTACTTAAAGCTTCATTAAAAGACCTCCCTTAGCAAGGCAATTTTACAGAAGAAGAACTGATATACAAGAATAAAGCAAAAGCCTAAAGCTAATACTCCTGCAAGGGAAAGGAGAGCTAGTTTTCAGAAGGCAAACTCCCATCAACTGAAACACGAACAGACACGGCTGCTTTTGCTTATAGCCTTTCTTAGCCAATGGTTCCTTTCCTAACTCCCTAAACCTAGAGCAATTCAAAAAAGAGCCAAAAACTTGGCTAGCAAGGCTAGACTTCACGGAATGACTGTGAAGAAATAATCGAAGATCTATACAAGACTTCCTAGAAGCCAAAAAGAGAAACTGTATAGGGAAGCCACATGCAACAGACTATCCATGTCTCTGAAACCTCTGCAACAAACTATCCATGTCCTAAAGAGCTTCTCCGAAAGCCAAATCATTAAGAGGACGAAGGACTTAACTAAGACTTCCATCGGACAACTTCACAAGGAAACAATAAGAGCTTCACAAGCTTTTATAAACCCACTCAATTTCATCCTATAACCCAAGGAACATTTGGCTATACTAGATCGAATGGCCCAGAAATAATGAGATCGCCATGTCAATGGCTAAAATAATGCATAGTGAGGAGTATGGCCTAGGGCATGGGAAATGAAAACCTGAATGACAGAAAGGACAACACGGTAGTCTGAGCATGAAGACTTAGCCATCCTGCAAATTGCAAACAAAGACTTTGACTACTAGCAACAACTCCTAGCCCGTAAAACGAGCTGAGAGTTGGTATGGATATTTTTTGGAAGAATACTTTGGGCCGGGTAGGGTCCAATAGGAGGCACAACTAGTTTAGGTGGAGGCCCAAATCAAAGCTCGAGGTCACTGAGTGAAGACCCCATATTGTTGGGTGTGAGCCGAAGACATCTCGCAATGTCACAAGCAGAGAACGTGGCACGCTGAGAAGGCTTTCAACCCCTTGGTGAGAAGCTTGCTACCCTTAAAGAGAACGACCAGGCAAGGATGACAAAGTCGGCCAGAATAACCAGCTTGCTCAACTTCCAACACACCCACTAGAAACAGATACCTGTACGAAGCCTAATCAACAATCCAAGGCACACGTCTCCAACTGACAGCTCAGCCTCCAAACCTACACATCAGCTCCCCAGAAGTCTGACAATGATTTGTCCAGCATTAATTACCTGACGCCAAGCATTAAATGCCTAGAGTGGCACAGATAATCATTTTATTATTTATGAAATTACACTGTAACCCTTTCCCTTTCTATAAATAGGAAAGTGAGGTCACCATAAAGAGAGGAGAGAAAGTTCATACATGCAGAAACTCTGCCAGTATTGAGAGATAACACTGTTCATTGTGAGAAAACTCTGCTATTGTATTCATACTCTGTAAAAATAATCCCCTTAGTAGATAATCAAAGAACAACGTGGACGTAGGGACCAACTTGACTTTAGCCGAACCACAATAAACTCCTGGTGTGGCTATTCCTTCTTCCCTTCTATCGTCTTTTACTATTTTCTGTCATACTCAGCTTGCAGTCAGGGATAATACTGAACTCAAACTAGTTGACTAGATTTTAGTGTCAACACAGTTCATTTGAAGCATTTTGCTAGTAAACCATCATTTTAATCCCAAAAAGATAAATATTACATTAGATTTTTTTAAAGTATATTTTACATTATATATGTATATTTTCTTCAATTTTTACATTAAATTAGTCCTACCATTAGTTTTTCTATTTGTAGTATGATGTGACAGTTTAGTTTATTTATATGTCTTCATTTTAGTCTTTAAAAAATAAATGTTATATCAGATTTTCTTGAAAGCATATTTTATATCAAATAAGTATATTTTCTCTAATTAAAGCTTTATTTTTATAGTATTAATTATTTAATGTATCTTAGATAGATTATAATTTTAATATTTACTATTTTAAAATTTAAATAAAGGGAAAATGTGTCAATACTTTCCATTTCAAACTTAACTTATTTTAAAATATTATTATAAAATATGTTATATTACATCTATATTATTTAATTCTATTTTATAAATTTATGTTTAATATGTTGGTTTAATACTTTCTATATTAAAACGTGATAAAATCATAGATAATCATAATACTTTTAGTTTGAAAAAAATGACATTTGAAAATTAATATTAGAAAGATGTCAATAAAACTTATATAATTAACTTTTATATCTATTTTAAAAAAAATTATGAAAAAATGACATATTTAATTAATACTTCGGATATCAAATCATTAAATTATTTTAGAATAATTTCATTAAAAAAATGAAATATGTGACCTTGTGTTCATATTACTTAGTTATATTTTATAAATTCATGTTTAATATATTAGTTAAAAGTATTTACACAAAATTATATCACAAATTTTAGTTTAAAATATGAACTTTGAACTTTGATATTAGAAGATAGTGGCAAAATTTCAATAACAAATTTAATTTTAATTTTAAAATCTTTCTATTAAAACATTTAAATATGTAATTAAACCAAATTTCTATATTAAAGGATTGATTTATTTTTAAGATATATTAATTAGAAAAAAAATATACTTATTTAATATAAAATATTAATTAATTTTATGTTATAAATTCATGTTTAATATGTTGATTTAAAAGTATTTACACAAAATTATGATTAATAGTATAATTTTTAGTTTGAAATATGATTTTGATATTAAAAAGATATTGAGAAAATTTAAATAATAAATTTAATTTTAATTTTAAAATGTTTTTATTAAAAAATTAAAATATATAATTAAATCAAATTTCTATATTAAAGGGTTGACTTATTTTTTAAGTCATATTAATTAGAAAAAATATATTTATTTAATATAAAATATACTTTTAGGAGACACATAAATAA
This sequence comes from Saraca asoca, assembly GCA_026873985.1. Classification (NCBI taxonomy): domain Eukaryota; kingdom Viridiplantae; phylum Streptophyta; class Magnoliopsida; order Fabales; family Fabaceae; genus Saraca; species Saraca asoca. Next base: position 7,594 of record JANHAO010007316.1, read on the forward strand.
ATTAAATTGACACATCAAATATCAAACAGAAAAACTAATAACTTAACTGATTTTGATATAAAAATTAAAAAAATCTATTTAATATAACATATATTTTTAAGAAAAACTGATATAAATTTCATCTTTTGAAAATTAAAATGGTGGCTTACGGAACATGTTTCATATACTGCAATTGCGTGGGAATTCTCTTTTCAATTTCAAATAACGCTTCAACTTATTATTTTACACTGTTCAAGTTAGGGTGAAAGAAAGTTTCATTTTATTTTTAATGAATTGTAATTTTACTCTTTATTACTATTTGATACTCAAGGCTACCTTTTATTTTATATTCGATTGAGTTATACATTAAAAAGATTAAAAAAGGGAACATGTACAAAAATCACAAACTCAAAATCGTGACGGCATTTGCCATCATCTGTGCGTCATATATGATTTTCTCATCTTACTGCTCTTGATTTGTTGTGTTACTGTCTACACTTAGCATATGTTCAATTAATAATTAATAATTATTAAAGTAATATGAGGTCCCTTTACATATAATATTAGCTTTTTTAATCTGTGTGATAAAAGGATTTCATTAATTTTATTTGATAATAATTTATAATATAAACTTAAATTCTAAATTATAATCTATTTAAATATATGTAACCTATCATCATATTTTTATCTATTAGAATTTAGATGATTATATAATTAACACAATTATATATGTGTTAATTATGAGAGAATACTGTATTTATTTTAATTTAATAAAATTATTATATTAATATTTTAAATTAACTAAATTTATCATTTAAATATTTTTATATCTTTTCAAAAAAATTTCTTAATATATTAGTACTCAAATAAATTTATTTATAAATTATTTTATTTAAAAATTTAAATTAACTATTCCACGCTAGAAAATTTAATTATTTAATTAATAAAAGTTCATATATGTACTCAAACTCATCATTATATTTTTATCTATCAGAATTTAGATAACTATATAATTAATATAATTATATTCATATTAATTATGAGAGAATATTATTTTTATTTTAATTTAATAAAATTATTATATTAATATTTTAAATTAACAAATTTATATTTATATTTTTTAAAAAATATTTTTTCATATATTAATACTCAAGTGAATTTATTTATAAATTATTTTATTTAAAAATTTAAGTTAGCTACTTCACACCAGAAAATTTAATTATTTAATCATAAAACTCTTTTTTTAACTATATTTATATTTAGAAGTCATGACTAATATATTATTTTAAAAAATATTAATTTTAGAAATATTATTTTAAGAAGTTTTAAAAATATTTTAAATTTAAATTGTGATAAGTATTTAAAAGTAATAAAAATTTTAAAAAGAAAAATTATGAAATATCAAATTTATAACTCGTTTGATTCATATAAAAAATAAGTTCTCGTAAAAAGTTAAAATTTTCAATTTTTCAAGAAGTAAATTACTTTATAAACTTTCTATCAAATACTGAAAATTATTTAATTGATATTAAGGAATCAATATTTTTTAAGAAATAAATTCTTATATTATATATGATTCAATTACAAACTTTTTAAAAAATATTATTGAAATAATTAAAATACCCTTCAAAATTGAAATAACCAAATGCCAAAATATTGATGCTTTGCTATCAACAATGGAATAAAAGTTGAAGTTGAAGCAAAGGAAAATCTATATGAATAAAAGGCATGCAGCCTATGGAATATCGGTAGCTGAATAATGCCTTGGAGAGGAAAATCATCTTCCCCGTGCTTTTTGGCAATAAATACACGCCTATTGCCCGCAGAAGATAGGAAATTACTCTATAATCTATACAATCGTGAATCATTCTTTTGTTCTTTTAAGCATAGATAAATCTAAATTTTAAGTGCAATGACAATCCAAAGTGTCTAACGAAGAAAATGCGAAAGCTAAAAATGCCGAACAGGAAGAAGGGAAAAGGAAGAGTGAAATAAAAGGCGAATCTTGTTATTATTTAAATTATTTGAGAATAATTTTATATTTTTATTTTATTAAAAGTATATGAAATTTTTCTTATCTAATATATCGGAGAAGCAACTTCCCTGTTTGACGGAAAGTAGATTTATTAGGAAGTTTCACTTCTTCCATTCTTTTAATTAATGCTAACTAAATAATTAAATTATTTTTTACTTCTTAAAAAATTATATTTCCTTTGAAATTTTCTATAAACCAAATGACATCATTATATTTGATTTAAAGGTAATATAAAAATTTAAAGAATAAATTTTTTTAGATAAATATTATCTATTAAATTAAAATTTGATATTATTAATCATGCATTGATAAGTATTTTATTTTTATATAAATATAATTATTTATTTATATATAAATAATTTAATACAATAAAAAATTGAAAAGATGAAATGATGAGATATCAAATATTTTATTTGATTTTTAAAGAAAATATGTAAGTTTAAAGAGTAAGAAGTTTTAGATAAGAATTATCTACTAAACCAAATTTGGATATTTTTAATTATGTGTTAATAAATTTCATTATATGATTATCTTTAACAAATTAAATGCATATCAATTCCTAGTTTACTTCATCATTCGACTACATTAATATCTTTTAACATAAAAATAACAGTAAAATTATAGTTAATAATTATTAAGTTGTTATTGCAGCTAGTTTGAATATAAATTAACTATTATAATAGGTTAAACCTCACTCACAAACAATGTTCAAAAAGTTTTGTTTAAATTATTTAAATTGTAATATAAAAATTTAATACATAGTGAATATTTTAAATTGATGTCTATGATTTTAGTGTGGATGTAATAAATAATAAATAAGTATTATATAAAAGTACATGAAACTTATTTATAAATTGTAAATATAATATGTATTTAATAGCATTAAAAGTTTTAAGAAATAAATTTATGAGATATTGAATTTTTTACTTGTTATTTAAAGAGAGTGTGAAAATTTAGAGAGAAGATATTTTAAATTAGAAGAAGATTAAAAAAATTTAAAAGTTCTATTCACAATTTAAATTGAAATAAAACAAAAGAAATAAAATTAAAATTAGAAAATTTTCTTAGTTACCTTTTATTGACAAATGAAAAAATACTTACTACATAAAAACATTTGAGTGAGGATGAGTTTCGCGACTATTATAATATTAAGGATATATTTCTTACAATAAGGGTATGAATATTTTCTTGATTGAGAAGTGTACTTGATAAGCTACAAATTAAATACAAACAAATAATGCTATAAAATGTTGTTCAATAGTTAAAATAATAAATATTGTGAAGTATAATTTTGTTGATAAATAAATTTATTTTAATTAATATAATTAAGTGTGTGCATTCATATTTTAATTCATAATATATATGAGTTTGATTTTATTATAAAATAATACGTATTATATTTTAAATATATGTATAAATAATTATGCATATTTAATTTGTATTTTACCTTGAAATTCGTCATCAAAATTATTGGTCATATCTTACTTTATTATTTTCTTTGCTTAACTTTATATATTTATATTGTTCTTCAAATTTTTGGGATGTTTAAGCAAAAAAAAAATTATTGTTAAATTATATCTACATTATTAACAATGACACAAAATTGTATTCATTCATGTATAAAGTTCAAAATTAAAAAATAAATTTAAATTATATAACTTAAATAATATATATATATATATAATTTGATAAGCTATATAAAAATGGATAATTGATTTTTTTAAAAAAATTTGACAATATATATAATTCCTTTCATGGCATGAACATGAAATAAATTATATACATATATATAAATATATATATCTATATATATTTATATGATTAAGAATTATACAAATAGATGATGAAAAATTATTTTTAAATTCAGTTTTATATAATGTTAAAGTAAGATTAATACAAATAATTAATTTTTTTTTTATTTTTTTAAAAGAAAATTAATATTATCACATATATATAAAGACATGAAGATAATTTATTTAAAATGAATAATTTTAAAATGTTAAAATTATAAAGCGATATATATTTTTACATAGAATTAATATTTTATTTATTTTATAATTTTAATTCATGCAATGACCCTATCCCTAATTATATATAATGAGAATCATTTTTTCAATTTCGTAAATCCAACCATACATAAAGTATTAAGCGAAAGTAATAACAAAATACTTCGAAGAGAATCAAACATTGTAACATACACAAAGAGAAAAGTCGATAAAAGAAAAGGTCAGAACAATGAAAAGGGAAGAGATGACATAAAGGGGGAGGCGATTGAGACGTCTTAAACTGCGAAAAACAGTAACGGTGGTTGTAGGAACAGTTTTGAAAAAGGGTTTCATAAATAAAAATAGTATTCCGTTTAAAACATCACAAAAGATATAAACATTTATCATAAAAATTGTAAATTTTTCATAAACATTAAAAATTGAAATGTGTGCATGGAATTGTGAAATTTTCCTCCATGTTATATTTTACTAGGTCAGTTTATAATTTTTTTACACAAAACATTTAAGTAAAGACATAAAATTTTAGTATAGGAGGGTTCAAAAATAATACTTTTAATAAACTAAGAGAATAAAAATTTATGTTAATCATTTAAATAAAATAAGAGAAAAAAGTTTGAATAGGATGTAATTAAATAAACTTATATTTTAATAATTGTTAATTTAAATGCATTATTATTCAAAAATTGTTTTTTACCCTCTTTTTCCTAAATCAGACGATTATAGGTCCTTTCCCTACTTTTCCCCTGAGAATCCGGAAGTTGTCTTCCAATTGAAAAGATGTATTTTCCTCTGATTTTAAATATATATATATATATATATATATAATTCTGCATATTTAATTTATATTTTGCTTTAAAATTCTTCATCAATACTACTGATCATATCTTACTTTGTTATTTTTTTTTCTTAATTTTATATATTTATATTATTCAAAAACTTTTGGATGCTGTAAAGCAAAAAAATTATTATATCTACATTACTAAAAATGACACAAAATTGTATTCATTCATGTATAAATTTCAAAAATAAAAAAATTAAATTTAAATTATCTAAATTAATAAAAAATATAATTGGATAAGCTATATACAAATGATAATTGATTTTTTTAAATATAATATATATATGATTCTTTTCATAGCATGAACATGAAATAAATTATATGTGTATATATATATTAATTAGTAAGATTTATATAAATAGTTAATGAAAAATTATTTTAAAATTTAATTTTATATAATGTTAAAGTAAGATTAATACAAATAATTAGATTTGACTTTATTTTTTTAAAAGAGAATTAATATCATATATATATATAAAGATATTATGATAGTTTATTTATGGTAAATAATTTTAAAAATATTAAAGTGATATATCTTGTGCATAGAATTAATATTTTATTTATTTTATAATATTAATTCATGTAATGATCCTATCCCTAATTATATATAATGAGAATCATTGTATCAATTTCTTAAATTGAATGATATATACATGTAAAAGAAAGTAATAACAAAATACCTCAAAGAGAATCATATGCCTCCACAAAAGAAAAGAGAGAAACGATGAAAGAAAAGAAAATGATAATGAAAAGAAAAGAGATGACAAAGATGGAAAGGTGATAAGGAGAGATGATAAAGTCGATGAAGACGGTGAGAAAAATAGTATATAATTATAAGATCAGTTTTGGTATATAAATAGTATTTTATTTAAAAGATTATAAAATAAATAAATATTGTTCATAAAATTTTTTAATTTTTTTCTTAAAAATTGCAAAATTTTCAAAAAAAAACATAAAAAAATAAAATGTGGGCATAGAATTGAAAAATTATCCTCCATTGTATGTTTTACTATATCAATTTTTATAATTTTTTTTGCACAAACCATTTAAATATATACACACAATTCTAGTTAATAAGGACTCAAAAATAATATTTTTAATAAATTGAGAAAATAAAATTTATGTTAATTAATTAAATTAAAGAAGAAAAAGAAAGATTGAATTTGATGTAATTGAATAAATTTATGTTTTACTAACTGTTGATTCAAATGCATTATTATTAAAATAATTGTGTTTTACTATTATTTTTTTAAGGTTTTTGGAGATTTTAATTCTTATAATTTAACTGAATTTGTAATTTAATTCTCATAGTTTTATTTTGTGTAATTACATCATAAAATTTAAAATTAATTATAATTAAATTATCACCATCAACTAATGTTAAATCCAATTAATAAAATTTAATGTTACTAAACTTACATATTAGTATTTTATTTTTGCTAACTTACTATGTTTATCTCATTAAAATTTATTTATTAATCTTTATTTATCATATAAAAAAATTATCTTCATTATTTTCTTAAAAAAAAAAAAAAGGAAGCCACATGTCAATAAGAATTTGAAATGTTGAGTTTTTTCTTATGCAAAACAAAACTCAAATTTGATTCTAAGTTTTTCCTATTATTTAGATTTAATAAAAGTTAACAATAAAGTTTTAATTACAAATTATTTTACATTTTAGAATTTAATTATATAAAATAAAATTATAAAAAATAAATTATATTTTCAGTGAAACTATAAATACTAAAACTCTTATTAATATTTTTTTTTTCTAAAACTAGATGATTATTGTTCCTTTCCCTTCTCTCGTTGCAAGGAGGAGAATGGAAGTTAACTTGCCCCTTTGAGATTTAGGAAGTTGTCTTCTGCTTTTGAAAATGTATTTTCCTTCTATGGAATGATACAATTTTCTTTGACTAAAATTTGTTCAAACATGAAACATCAAAAAAATCATTAAATATTTTAAAAAATGTAATTTTTTTTTTCCAAAACACATACACCCATAAGAAAGTAGCGAGGAATGAAGGAGGAGAGAATCTATTACATCAAAAATGTGATTTAGTGCATGGATACCATTATAATGTATAAATATTATGTGATAATACTTGCATTCTTTCTTAATTACAACATACTATTTATCCAAACTCAATGTACCAAAATCAGTTTCTTAAAAATTAATTTTGCAATTTTTACTTATATAATATGAAATTCACGGCTACCAAGCTTTATTTAACGCACATTGGAGAGGTAGCTTTATTTAACGCACATTGGAGAGGTTTTCTCCTTCAACTCCAACGTATTAGTTTATTTTCCTGTTTATTTCTTTTGTTGATTTGATTTCTTTATTCTATACAAAACATAATTTTTGTCTTTTTTATAATTTAATTTCAAATACACTATTTTCCATACGTTTTTAGCACATGTTTGATACAGATTTTTTTATATTTATTTTTTTTGATTAAAAAAAGGAGTATATTATTTTTATCTATGACTTGCATAAAAAAATTCTATACTTTATATCATTAATAATTTATACTAAATTTAATTCATAATATATATATATATATATGTATTTGAGTTTGATCTTATTATAAAATAATGAATGTTAAATTTTAAATATATATATATATATAATTACGCATATTTAATTTGTATTTTACTTTAAAATTCTTCAGCACGATCATATCTTACTTTATTATTATTTTTTGCATAATTTTATATATTTATATTGTTATTCAAATTTTTACGATGTTGTAAACCAAAAAAAAAATTAAATTATATCTACATTTTAAAAAATGACACAAAATTGTATTCAGTCATGTATAAAGTTAAATAGTTAAAAAAAATTAAATTTAAATTATTTAAATGAATCAAAAAATATAATTTGATAAGCTATATATAAAAGGATAATTGATTTTTTTAAAAATTTGATTATATATATAGCTCCTTTCAGAACATGAAAATATATATATATATATATATTTCAATTCATAAGATTAATACAAATAATTAGATTTTGTTTTATTTTTTTAAAGAGAATTAATACATCACATATATAAAGATATTATGATAGTTTGTTTAGAATGAATAATTTTAAAATATTAAAAATTTATGCTAAAATTATAAAATGATATATTTTTATACATAAAATTAGTATTTTATTTATTTTATAATATTAATTCATACAATGAGCCTACCCTTAATTACATATAGTGAGAATTATTGTATCAGTTTCTTAAATCGAATAATTTATGAACTATTAAAAGAAAATAATAATAATAAAATACGTCGAAAAGAATCAATGACGCGACAAAAGAAAAGAAAGAAAATGATTAAAAAAAGAAAAAGAGATGATAATAAAAAAAAAAAAGAAAGAGATGACATGAATGGAGACGTGATTAAGATGATATAATCGGTGAGAAGTAACAGCGGTGACCGGTTGTAGGATCGGTTGTGAAAAAGAATTGAATATACAAGGACAGTATTTTATTTAAAAAATTATAAAATGTATAAACATTTTTCATAAAGATTATATATTTTTTTACAAAACATAACAATTAAAAAAATAAAATGTACGCATGGAATTGAAAAAAATATCTTCTATTTTATCTACCATTTTATATTTTACTATTTTAATTTATATAATTTTTCACAAAACATTTAAATAGAGACATGCAATTTTAATACACGAGAGCTTAAAATAATATTTTTAATAAATTAAGGGAATAAAAATTTATTTTAATCATTTAAATAAAATAAGAAAAAATGTTTGGATAAGTTGTAATTGAATAAATTTACATTTTAATAATTATTGATTCAAATATATTACTATTCTAAATTTATTTTTTACCTTTTTTTTTTCCTAAAACTAGATGATTATTGGTCCTTTCCCTTCGCTTACTATAAGGAGAAGGAAAGTTAACTTCCACCGTCAGAATCGGGAAGTTGTCTTCCCCTTTGAAAGATGTATTTTAATAATACAATTTTTTAATTAAAATTTGTGCAAATATAAAACATAAAAAAAATCATTAAATATTTCAAAAGGAGTAACTTTCCTCTAAAATAAACACACCATAAAAAAATACTAAAGAAATGGAGGAAGAGAATCTATTCCACAAAAAGTGTGATATAGTAAACAGATAACATTATAATGTATAAACATTAGGTAATAGTATTCTCCACAAAAAAAATCATATCTTTGAAGTGATAAGGTCGAGCTCGTTCTTACTAGGGCGAGCTCAAGCATAGGAAGTCACTTAGTGATGCGATCTGGAGACTTAGCATTCTGAGCATCCTGCAAGCTGAATTTTTACCGCGCTTGGGTCGTTTCCCAACCCATTAAAGATGATCCGGATTTCATATATAACAAACTCTCTCATATTTCTTTGACAAAAATCCTAAATTAGTTCTTGATAGATGCACTCTTTATCAATTTGATTCTTATTTAATTTGGATTTTCAATTCAATTCTTCACAAATTTAATTTCTCAAAATCTTGCTCTTTGGCCTAACTTCTGCCAGCTTTATTAAAGAGGTTGCTATTGTAAAACATTTTTTGTCCATGTGATTGATAGCGTGGAGGAGTTACCTCACATTAAGCAAAATGACGCTATCTCCTATTTCTAGCACAAAAAAGAATGCATTTCGTGCAAAATCCCTCCTCCTTATTTTTGACAAAAACCCATTTGTTCATTTGACTTCCTGGACAAATTTGTTGTTATTGATCAAAAGAAGTCGCTGTCGATAGAGGAAGAATTTTTGGGCAAAAAAAAAAACTCACTACATTTAGGGCTTTATTTGCTGCAGGAAAGGTATGAGCATGAACTCATTTTCTATGAAAAAGCTTGTTGCATTAACCTATCCTTTGCATTTTGTTCTATTAAAGTCATTTACTGGTACATTGATAAATTATTTTATGGTTGTCCTTCACTATACTTCATGTTATTAATGTCTTTAATATCGAAAATAGCAAACTATAATAGCTACTGGTGTTCTGCTTAATGGGTGGTTGAGTTTGTATAGGAAATTAATTTTTGGTTTGCACAGTGCAAAATTTAAGATATAAAGAGTTGGGTTTGGTGCACAAATTAGAGTGTTCATGATTTAGGCATATGATTTATCCTGATCAATTAGACTATGTTACATATGATTTATGCACTATTTAGGCTAATTGCATATTCATTGCTTATAATTTTTTTTATTACAATTTACTTTTCAAAACATAACAAATTTCTTTAGTTTGGGTGTAAATCATGGGTGATGTTTTTTTAGAGATTTGCATCTAGTTTAGCTTTAACTTATGTTAGGGGAAAACAAATTGGTGGGATGATGTAGACCTAGACGGGATCTTATTACCTGTGATTTAGATGTTGCTAAAACAAGTAGGTTATGTTGTATACAAAGACTGTTATTATCTTATCACTAGAAAAAGTTTACAACAAGGGCTAAGATGCTTAAAAATAGATGGTGATTACTTGGATATGACAAAAGCAATGAAAGGCCATAAGCAAATAAAGTTATATATTTAGCATGTTGTAAGTGAACCTAATGAATTGCCAATGATTGATGGCATTGAAAATGTTGGGTTGATGAGAAAAAATGAGGTTGGGACAACAACAGAGGATATGCATGAGTAATTTAACCAAGGGGTTATGGTTGAAAATGAGCAAGAATTGCCTACTGAAATTGATGGCATTGAAGATGTTGGGTTGATGAGAGAAGTTGAGGTTAGGATAGCAACAAAAAATATGTAAGAGTAGATTAACCATGGAGTTATAACTAAAAATGAGCAAGAATTGCCTATTAAAGTTGATAGTGTCACTGGTTCTCATGGTATAGGTGGCTTTACTTTAAATGGAGAAGAAACAAGTGGTCAGAGAGCAAAGAAAACAATAGTTGGCTATATGAATGGTGAGATAATAGGAGAAGTAGGGCCAGATGATGACTACTCAGATGACTATGATAGTGCAGAAGATGAGGCTTATAAATATAACTCAAGAGTTTTTTTAGACGATGATGATTTATTGTTTAAGAGGAATACAGAAAAGGAAGAGTATTAACTAAGAAAGAGAAAAGCCAAAAACAGAAAAAGAAGAAGCAACCCACATCAGCAACTAACAAGCTAAAAACAAATATCAATGAGCCAAAAACAATTCTATTCCATTACAGTCGGTAGCATTTGAAGCTGAGGTTGTGCATCAACTTGAGGTTAATGGGGATAGGGATGATTTCTACCATTATGACTTAAAAGAGGTGCATAATGTTGATAAATCTTCAAAAGATGAAGTTGTGAGTGAATGGAGTGATAAAAGGAATGAGGGTGAAGGGAATAGTTAAAAGAAGAGAAAGAAACAAAAAAAGGTACAACCCCAATTTAACAAGAAAATGATATACTAGGAAGGTCAAATTTGGATTAGATCAGGTCTTTCCAAACTTAAAAAAATTTAAGAATGTCATCAAGGATTATATTGTCTTTGAAGGAAAAGCTATCCACTTGGAGAAGAATGATTTAGTCAAATGCTGGGCAAAGTGTGAAGATGAATGTCTCTTTGTAGTATTTTGTTCTTAGGTCAAAGACACTCAATCTTGCCAAGTGAAGACTTGTAGGCTTAAGCATACTTGTTACAAAATTGCAAGGGTTAAATAAGATAATTCTAAATGGTTGTCTAAAAAATTGGAGGCTTTTCTAAGGACAAACACACACCCTACTGCTGATGACATTTAGAACCATTTTAGGCACAAATACAATTTACTTATGATTGATGCCAAAGCTTATAGAGCATGAAACATAGCTAGACCTATAATAGAGGAGATGAAAGGCAACAATTTACACCGATTTAGAACTATTGTGAAGAGTTGAAGACCTTAAACTAGGGAATTACAATTCAACTTCAAGTAGAAAGGGTAAGTCTAGATCATCCCCTCAGTTTAATAGGTTATATATTTGTCCTGATACTCTCAAAAGGGGATTTGTAGTAGGTTGTAGGCCTTTAATTGGACTAGATGGTTGTCATCTCAAAGGTTACTATAGAGGAACTTTATTGTGTGCTGTAGGGCAAGATGGAAATCAAGGGTTTTTCCTTATTGTTATAGCAGTGGTTGACTTAGAATCAAAAGAGACTTAGAGATAGTTCCTTATAAGGTTAAAGGAAGATTTGTAACAATTGATAGACAGAAGATTTGACTTTATGAGTGATCAACAAAAGATGCAATCTAACTCTTTTTTATTTAATTAAAGTTAAAGTGAATGCTTTAAATGTTGACATCTTTTCATTTATGTTTTGTGGGGTTTAATTCTTGCCATCAATGTGTTGTTCCCTAGTTCTAGGCACAAATTTTGTTAAAGCACATCCCAACCAATTATGTAAAGAGATTCAAAGGGGCAAAGTTAAGGGATCACCTACTTGGTTGTGCAAAAGGCCTACAACATGGTAAGTTCAATGCTAGAATGCAAAGGTTAAAGGATTACAATGACAAGGCTTTGGAGTGTTTAGCCAAGTTCAATCAAGAACAATGAACTAGAGTTGCATTTAGTACATACACAAAAAGTGTTGTCATCACTAACAATATATGTGAACAATTTAATAGTAAAATTATGAAGTGTAGGGGCAAGTCAATCATAACAATGTTGGATGAGATTAGATTATATATTGTGAGTAAGATGATTACAAATTGGTAACTTGCTTCTAAGACTAAAGGTTTTCTCTACCCAAAGTGAAGGACAAACTTTAGACTGCTAAAATAGAAAGTGAAAAGTGGTTGCTTACATGGATAGGTGATTGATGTGCTGCAAACTTACTGCACGTTTTAAATATACCGCAAGCGCACGGCGTAGTTGTAACACAGAACCGGCGAGTACGGGT
>JANHAO010007317.1:0-20312 GCA_026873985.1 Saraca asoca
AAAACAGTTTTTAAAAACTGTTTTTAAAAAACTGTTTTCAAAAACAATAAAACAAAAACACCTGAAAACACTTCCAAACAGGCCTAGTAACCTCCAATGTTATTTTTGGATTTCTTCGCCAATAGTAATCAAGATTTGAAATTTGGATTATTACAAAAAAAAATTATAAATATTATATCAAGTGTAATATAAAGTTATTTTTCTATAAAATAATTATAATTTAGACTATAAATTATTATGAGAAGTTAGCATTTAGAGAAGAGTGGAGACCGCACCTGCAGACGCCTTTCATGAACAAATGTACATTCAAATCGCATATGATAGATCTTGTGGTCGTGGCCCTGTGGCTCATTCTTTTGTTGACGTCTTTTAGACGGCTTCTAGATGAATTCATAGTGTTTGTACACACGTTCTTTGAATTAAAATGTTTTGTTTTTATTAAAAGAAGTTTATTTTTGAAAGTTTTTTCATATACTATATTACTATTTTATATCCATTTGTTCTCTCAAATTTTAGTTTAGCATAAAAAAAATGGGGTACATATTTTTTTTAGGGGCAAACCGATTAATTCATTTTTTTTAAAATCAACAATGATACTAATTAAACTTTAAAAACAGATGGATTAATACGTGCTCCTAAATTTGTTGCTCACATTGTATCTTTGAGTAAATTACTTTTACCTCCTATGTATTTTGATTAAATTATACTAATTTCTTATACACTTTCAAAATATGCATATTGCTCCATTTTGGCAGAATTATTAAGAATATATCCTAAATATTCTCTGCTTTTATTTTTGTTTTTCATTTCATTAATTTCAAATTATGAAATGATAAAATTGTCCTTTTTATTTGTACAATTTTGATTGCAAAATCTTTCACTTTAGAATTAATCTCTATCCTAGTGCTCATTGTGCTCTACTGCTTTGTTTTGCTTTGTTTCAATCTCCTTGATAAGTTTGAATTCGGAGCATTGAATCACGTTCTTAAGGTATATATATTTTTTTGGTTTTATTTGTTCTTTATTATGTTTCATATATATTTTTTATTAGGATTCCTTTCTTTGAGTTATAAGAATGGATTGTTAGCTTTTCCTTTTAAAATTTTTTCATTATTTTGTTGGTTCGTCTTACCTTTAATTTAGGGATTAAATTGGTTTGATGTAATATATGTGCATCGAATTTAAGGATTAATTTGATATCTGACATTTTGAATGTGCAAGTTTTTGGTTTGATTACAATTTTCTTTGTATTTTCCAATGTAGTTGCTATGTGACATATTGAATGTACAAGTGTTCATATTTATTTAGTGTTCATATTTATTTTATGTTATTTTCCAATGCAATTGGTGTCTGACATTTTTAGTATACAAGTGTTTATATTTTTTACTCAATGCAATTGGTGCTTTGACTTGTGTAAGAATGAATGATTTTTACTCCTTATACATCTGATTCAAAGACAATCAGCACATTATACATGATGTAGACCTCAACAGATACAACTATTTGGATTTAGTTAATGACATGAACAAATTTGTGTTGTATGAGATTTCACCTGGAATTAGTTACACTTATTGTATTAGGTGTCTTGTTCCAACTACCACCACTCAATATATAGCAATTAGGTCTAATAATGATGTGTTTAATATGTATGTCGTATTAATGCTACTTATCTTGACATTTCTAATGTGATCATGGTTACTCCTGTCTCACAATTTAAGGTCCCAAATGTTGATAATGTATCTCTCTGTCTGAAGCCCAAACCTATTTAAACGAATAACAAACCCAAGGCCAACCTAAGCCACAAGCCTCACCCAAGCCAAAACTTTTATGCTACATGTCCAAAATGACACACCCAAATCTAACTCATCAGATGACAATAGTGATGAACCATCTGATGATGATTATATGGAAGCAACGGAGAGTGGCCTTCTTTACGCTAACTTAGACAATGAACATATGGAGTACAAGTGGTCATAAAATATGGAAGATCTCAGACAGTAGCAAGGGAGAAGAAAAAAGTGATGGAAGTATGTCAAGTGGTAGCAATGAATAACTAAAAGTTATGTTGGATGCTGACTTCAATTTTGCTAATGGGAATGAAGATGAAGAAGCAATTGATGATTTTAGCAAAAACATTAAAGGAAAAGTGTTTACCTACTATGAAAATGGAATATGCCATCTTGAAGAAAACCTGATTTTTGGTGATGTGAATGCATTCATGAAGGTGCTTCAAGACTTTGTCATACAAGAGAATTTTGATATGATAAGATAGAAGAACAAAAAAGCAAAGGTTATATGTGCAGGGGAAGGTTATCTTGGAGAATATATGCCTCTCCATTGCCTGATGGGATAACATACATTGTGAAGTCATATAGGGGTGAATATACATGCACCAAGAATAGTCAAAAGACTAATGCCACATCCACTTGGATGGCTGAAAAAACTAGAGAATTCCTTGAAGGCTAACCCTCACATGAGCTATAAGTTTATGTATAATGAGTTTAGCAACAAGTATGGAATCCAACCACACCAGATGCAGTTGTATAGAGCAAGATAGAAGGCAATAGAGGAAGCTAAGGGAAAACGTCCTAAGAGTTTTAAAAGTATTCCTAACTATGAAAGAATGTTATTGGATCATAATCCTAGTAGTGTGATGAAAGTTGATTACCACCCTAAAATAGACCTTGGTAAATTTCTAACATTCAAAAAGTTTTTTGTTTGTTTAGATGTATGCCAGTAAGGTTTCCTAAAAAGATGTAATCCTTTTATTAGATTGGATAGGTGCCACTTAAAGGGACTTTTTGGAGGAGTTTTACTATCAGTTTTATCAATAGATGCAAATAATGGATGATTCCCAATTGCATTCATGGTGGATGAGAAAGAGACTAAGAACTCTTAAGGATACTCTATAAACTATTTATATGGAGCTACAGGTGGCAAAAAAGATAACCCATTCACCTTTATAAGTGATAGATAAAAAGTACTTAAACTAATTTTTCTATTTAAATTAACATAAATTGTAAATTGCTTATATGATTCCTAACATAAATTGTTTTTGGCCATTCAACTTTAAAGGCTACCTAATGTTGTGAAGAAATTATAGCCAAATGCTCGGCACAGACATTACTTAGAGCATTTGCTACACAATATCAAGGCAAAACACCCCTTATGATACTAAGGGACTATTTCTAAATGGCAATAACAACTCCTAACCCATTCATGTTCAAGAAAGCTATGAAAAAATTCAGAAGACTGATAATGGTGCATATAAAACACTAAATGGCATTCTAGTTGAATGATAAAGTAGGCATGTTTTTAATCTTCATGCAAAAAGTCCTCACATCACCAATAATGTATATGAGTATTTCAATTTATGGATCAACAAACATAAAAATAGAACCATACTAAACTTGGTAGATAGTTTGAGATGCAAAATCATGAAGAGTTTTCATAGGCAATATATACAAAGATGCACATGGAGTCACAGAATTGGCAAGAGAATTGTGCATGAGCTTAATGAAATATTAAAGAATTATAGTCATTAGAAGGTCTTTACTTAAAAAAAAAAACAATTTGAAGTTAAAGATAGGTTCACAAAAATTGTGGTGCATTTAAATGAGAAAAAGTGTAGCTATAATATATAGGAAATAAGTGCATTGCAAGCATGTTATAGCCTGTATTTTGCATAACCATGAGAATATACAAAACTATTGTCATTAGTTCTATTATGCACAAATGTAATAATAGACATATTCACACATTGTCACCCCTTTACTTGACCCTTAACACACTAGAAGAAGTTAAGGTGTGGCAATCCCTATTGACAAGGCTTGCAGGTCGAAGAAGAAAGAGTAAGAGAAGGCAAGTAGATGAAGGACCAGCCTTATCAAAGGCAAAAAGATCTGCTATAGTTAAGTGTAACAATTGTAAGCAACTAGCTCATAACTCAAAAAGCTACCAAAGAGCCCTTGTCCACCCAAAAAGCCCAAAGATAAAGAAGGTATTTCTCATAATGAAAATGAAATTGGTACATATTTTTTAACATTAAATTTGCTACCTTATATTTCATATTTTATGTTTGCAGATTGTAGCTTCCACATCATCCCATCAGACCTCAATCCAGCAATGTGTTGTGCCTTCAGCTCATGTGACAAGGTCGAGAGCAGCCAACAAAAGAATTGCTACAATTGAAACTGCTCATTCAAAAGCCAGGAAGCAATATGACTAAGAAAGCAAAATAGATACCTACAAACTAGAAAAATTAAGTTTGTTTGTAAAGTAAATTTTTTAATAAAATTTAGATATGCATTGAGCTCTTTTTATATCACTTGTATTTTGCAAAAAGCTAGTAAGCAAGGAGAAGCCACAGAAGGCCATCCC
The DNA here is from genome assembly GCA_026873985.1 of Saraca asoca. Classification (NCBI taxonomy): domain Eukaryota; kingdom Viridiplantae; phylum Streptophyta; class Magnoliopsida; order Fabales; family Fabaceae; genus Saraca; species Saraca asoca. The sequence continues at coordinate 4,381 of JANHAO010007317.1, forward strand.
AATCAGGTGAACATGCCACAAGTGAATACAACTAGAAGTTAAGAAAGTTTCAACCTCAGTGCCCATCTAGGAAGGTGCCCACTGCTATTAATGTTGCCTGTTTTTCCAAGTCTACAATGAAAGGTTCATTTAATGGAGATGGTTCTATTAAATCCAAATAGATAGAGGCAAAATGAGTCAAAGGGTCATTTGATGAAGGGTTTATCTGCTAAGGAATATTTTGAAATTAGAAACCTAATAATGACTGACTATTTTGGACCACTTTAGTGGTTGTGTGTATGTGCGCATGTGTGTGTGTTTTTAGATAATTACTATTGTTTTGAACCACTTTAGTGGTCTTGTGTTATTTTTTGGAGACAATTGCTATAATGAAAATACTGTGTGCCCCTTGTTCACTTGTTTTGAAAATTTATGTAAGGGAATTTAGTGTTTTTATATATTAGTATTTTGTGTACAATTTAGGTGAAACAAGAAAGCATAGACAAAAATATTTGGTACACAGAATTTGGTGTTTTGAACCACTATTTTTTTTATATCACAAAACAATAGTATAATTTGGTGATTCAAAATATAACAGCAATAACAGGAATAAATAAAACAAAATAATGTGCATTATCAAAATTAATTCTATTAAATAAGCAAAATTACAAACAATAATTTTTCTCTTCCTTGAATAAAAATTTCATGCTCTCACTAATACAATAACCATTGAAATGAAGAGTACAATGCAAAATAAAAACGAACACTCCACTAAGAATAATTTTAAGTGTTTCAACAATTGCATGTAACACTTTTACTTTTGAAGAAATCTTTCTCAACTCTTTTTTCAATTGCATAGTTTTAGTGCTTTCAACAAAATTTTACTCTTTTCCCATAAGTTGTATATTTCCATCTATTGAATAGCCTCTGGCATTATTAAAGTTAGCAACCCAGGAATAAAATTTATAATCAAAATCACACCCATATAATAGAACATAATTGTCCACATTTGCACCTTATTTGCACAAGCATCAAGCCTCCCGTGATGACACTAGCCAATGACATCTATAAATTTATAACATAATTGCGGTTAAAAATTAAAAATATAAACTCAAGAATAAAGGAAACAATAAAAATAGTCAAAGTAAGAACAAAGAAGAAGTGAAAGGCTCATCATTTCCAAGCTATTAAAAAAGAAGAAAAAGAAAAAAGACGATTGGGAGATTGAAGACCTACTTTTAAGTAAAGTGCAAGGGTGTTTTAAGTATTAAGATCTTAAAATTGGCACTTAAGAGCAAGTCTAACAACATCTTATTAAATAAAAGTTATATGTAATGCATTTTTAAAGTAAATGAGAGATTTGTGTATATTTTAGAAGTGTAAGAAAGATCCGTATAATTTATATAAAGTACGGAAAAGATCAAAGTACTTTACTCTACATATCTTCCATTTTATTAGTCCCAATTTAGTCAATTGTAGAATTATAACCTTTTAAAATATTTATTCAGAAAAAAAAAAAAAACCGTGGTTCCGCCTCTGTAACATAAGATTAGTAAAATATTGAAACTGAAAGTATTTTCCTTTTTGGCTTATAAATTAATAATATATATAATTTTTTAAATTGGCGATTTTCCTATTTGATCAAGTTTAATTCGTATATAAAAAAGCTCGACCAATAATTTAAAGAAAATACAATTTACTTTGTTAAAGTATCTTCCGGTGATAAGCTACCTTCGCAAATTATAAAATTCCACTTGACCCTTTGAAGTTTTTCCTAAACTGTAAACAATTGTATATTTCAAATCGGACGAGTACACGTTAGGCACTTTTGGTTTAAATAAACCAGCCCTTGAAAGTTTGGTTTAACTCATTCCACTTGTTCATTAGAAGAGCAAAATATTTGAAAGACGAATGATTTCACGAAATGTTTTCTATTTTTATTTTTTAAAATAATTTTTTATTTTTAAAATTTTAAATTTTAAAAAATATATTTAATTTGATTTTATTTTTTTGTTTTTAAAAATGAAAATAATAAAAATATATTTAATTTATTTATTTTTAATTAATTAAAATTTTAAAATTTATAATAGTACCATTATATTTTTAAATTTTGAAAATGAAAATGATAAAAATAATTTTTTTTCATTTTCAATTTTTAATCTATTTTAATAAATATTTGTAAAATATATTTTTAATAAAATTAAATTAAACTTATTTCTAACCTTATTTTATATTTTCATTGAAAATGAAAACAATAAATACTTAAACCAAACGTTATTTTCTTGAAATTTAACAACATTATATATGAATTCTTTGTTAGTTTAAAATTTTATTTATTTATTTTTTAAAAATATAAAGAATATTAATATTATATTTAAATTTAAATTTTTATTAATAAAATAATGAGAAAAGATAATTATATAATTCAAATTTAATAATATTATATATTTTAAATATTTTATAATAAAAATATATTTTAATTAAATATAAATAATTAAAAATATTATATTTATATTAAAATCTGACTTTTTTTTATCAAATCACATTTTAATAATCTGAATTTGATATTAAAATATATATTTGATTATAAAATATTCAAAATATTCCATTTTCTTTGTTTTGAGCTCCATGATATTTTTTTTCATGATTTTATTAATAAAAAACTTAAATTTAAGTTTGAGTGTGATATTTTTATAATTTTAAAAAATCTAAATAATTTTTTAAATTAAAAATGAGATTGATGTCAAATTTCTAACGTTCTTTACTTGAATAACATTAATTCTATAATATATATATATATATATATAAAATATTTATACTCCATGCAATACGATTGGCTAAATCTTCTTCACATTAAATAAATGCACACTCAAAGCGCTAGGGACCAGTCTTGTGGTTGTTTGTGCCTCATTCGTATACTGCTTATCCCCGTTATAGAGCCGGCTTCATTGAATTCATTATTTTTTCCTTTTTCACTTTAGATTTATTTTAAGGGTTTATATTTTTGAAAAAAAAATACAGACTATCTCTTAAAACTTACACGAGTAAAAAAAAATAGTATATAAATTTTAAAACTCTATATATAATTTCTTGAAATTTTAAAAAAATAAAATCATTTATATTATTATTAAAATTGATGAAAATAGCATATATATGATCCACTTATTTTTATTTTTTTATATTTAGTGTAATTAAATTAACTTCTTTTTATTTTAAGAAATATATATTGATCTTTCTTTTTTTTATGTACATAGATATTTCTTTTTCATCTATTTAAATTTATATTCACTATCTCTATTACAGAAAAATAAAAAAGGTGTATATATTTTTTAAAATAAAAGAATATGAGTATAATTTGACTAAACTTAAAAGGATATGTGTGTAATTTGTTCTTATTTCAATTTAAACTCTTAATTTCAATTAATTTTACTTTTTTTAAAAATTTATAAACTATTGCATATGTGCTCTCTCTCAAGTTTTATTTTTGCATAAAAATGGTTGGTTTCATGATTTGTAACAGGCAATCTGATTAATTAATTTATTATTAAATCATCATCATTAATGGTTTAAAAAAAGATGGATTGACACTATGTTTTTAAATTTGTCACTCGCATTACATTTCTGTCTATGAAAATGTACAATTCTTATAAAAAAAAAAATTGGTTTGTTAAGATCTCTTCCTGGGACAATGACTTTTTTTTTAAAAAAAAAGGAGAAATACTATAATAAAAAAGAAACTTTTATTTCAGAAAGAGAAAAAAAATACAAGAGAAAGAATGAGTCTTACAAAATTGGGATCTATGAATTGTCGTCATTTTCTCTCCCTCGTGGAGTATGGACTTTTTTTTCTTTACAGATAATATAGCATAAAAAAACACATCATCTAAAATTTACATTCCTTTAAAAAATTAAAAATTTATTAAAATAAATAATTAATAACTAATTTATTAAAATAAATAACTAATAACTAATATATAAATTGAAAAATTAAAGCAAAAAATACTACATAAATAAATTGTAATTAACTTTTGAAAAATTTTCAATTATAGATATTTTTACAAAAATTAAAATACTAAACATATTATCTTTTTTATCTTATAAAAGATGTTAAATATATCATTTTTTTATCATATTAAAATATTAAAAATAAATATAAATAAAATCAAATATGACCTTATTTAAAAGATCAATAAGAACCCAATACAAAATTACTTAAAAATTAATTTGAATAGATATAAATGAGGCATAATAATGATAAATATAGATAGATAAATAAATATGAATCATAATTGTCGAGTTTATTATTATGTGTGATTAAATTAGGATTTTGGGATTTTTAACTTTAATTTTACTTGATTTAAAATAATATTTTTTATTTAAAAAATATTTATTTTAAATTTTAAATAAAAATTAAATTAGATAAATCATAAATATCCATAGATAAATTTTTAATAACTTTCTAATTAAATGGGTTAACATTATATCTATCTATTTGACCTATTATGCATGGATTTAGATTGATCAAAAGATGAATAAATTGGCTGGATTTATAGATGTCTAATCGTATTGTCACCCTTAAATATTTACTAACATATATCTATTTATATCTATTAAAAATTAAATATTCATAAATAAATTTTTAATAATTTTTTAATTAAATAGATTAACATTATATTTATTTATTTGACCCGCTAAATGTTATACATAAATTTAAATTGATCGAAAGGTGAATAAATTAGATGAATTCATAAATATCTATTTATATTGTCACTCTTAAAAAGAACAAAACAATCATAGTAGATTAAATTATTCTATTTTTTATAATTTTATTTAATTTTAAATTATTTAATTTTAATTTTAAAATTGAATTTCTATATTTATTTCTTTACTTGATATTTTTTATCACTTTTTTTTATTAAATTCCGTTGGATACATATGAACATCATTTCATTTTACTCATATTGTTTATGAGTCGGTATGAAAGAAATAGAGTTTTACTATAATTTATATTTACGATGCAAATAATTTAAATAGAATTATTTTATTTTAAAAAAATAAGTCATATATTTCTCATTTTTTTTATTGTTGATAAATTATTGATAACATGTGTCAATTACTAATAAAATTTAAAAAAATAAAAAATATTTTATTAAAAATAAAAAATAAATATAAAAAATATAATTCAAATTTTGAAATTATAAAAATCTACAGTAAAATTATAAAAATTAATAGAATAATTTAATGTGTACATCTTGCTGCTGTAAGCCATTTTGCTTTGGGAAAAAAGAATGATAAGTTGTTTGATTAGATTGCCTGACTTGACCCAGGGTCTCTGGTGGTACTGGTAGTGGTTGTGAACAACCCATTGCCCATGGTTTCTTCCTTTAATTATTATTATTATTATTTTTTTACATTAGTAGCCCACGGTTTTGACAATGATATATTTTTAATTATTTTTAAAAAGGAGGTTAATTGTATAAAAAATTAGTCACCATTCATGTGCGAAAATAAGACATTTTCTCATCCAAATATCACACAATACCATTGAAACTTTAGGTTGCAAAACAATTTGTGCAGTTATTATTATTATTATTATTTATAACTTATTACTGTTAAAAATTTGTAACTGTTGATCATTAATTCATAAATATTATTGCCATTATATTAATCATAAAAGTGAAAACTATAACATCTTATAATTCTTATAAAATATTTATTTTGATTAGAATAATCCATCAGTTACTCTCTCCCTTGGGAATTAGGAACTTCTTGCTTTGTGACCATTCATAGCAACAAGAGGTGGCTAGAGATTGGATTTATTATACAATTTTGGTATCATATCTGTTACTTTTATTTTTACAATTTTTTATGAAAAATTTAAATTTTATTATGAATTTCATATTTTTTTATTACAAGATATAATATTTTTACCTTTTCATTTAAACGTAAAAATAAGTTTATTTCATTTGTTACAGTATTTTTAGATCTTCTAAGATTGAGATTTTAAAAAGTGTAAATTTGTGAATTTGGCCTAAATTATGAAACTCATTTTAAAACAATTGGGTAGAAGAAATTATTGTTCACATTGACAAGTTATATATATTTTGGAGTTTTTGTTAACATCAGACAAAAATTATAATGGTAGGATACAATTAATGAAAAATTTAAGGATTAAAAACGAAATTAATTAATGTAAATGTAACATCAACGACTAAATAGTAAATAGGCGTAACCTCCAACGTCTGCCTTTTGGAACAAAATAGTGGTTTTCTTATTTTCGTGAAAATGTTGAGCAGCCAGAGCAACCTTTAGAAAATGCCTAATGAGACGCACCTACCCTCTGGTCAAACACCCCTTATATGAAGTCAATTACGTAATTTCGAGGAACCACAAGGCCGTTTTGTTCCACCAGAAACCTGCCATATAAATACGCGGCCCATCTTATATTTTTCACCTGCAGTGTGCTCCCCACAAACCACAGTATTTGGTATCGAGAGAGCCAACTACGTGTCTGGGAAAAGCCTTGCTCTCTGTAAGTTCCTCAACCCAACAGCGTCTTGACTATAATTCTCCTTTTCAGTTCGTAAATCTCGAAGCTTGCAGACATTCAGAAAACATCAAGTTTTGATTTTTATGCTTTTTCAGTTCTCTTTGGGGATAATGAATGATTGCTCCCTTTGTTGATCCCTCAGATCCTCTTTTTCATCGTTTGAAATATTATGGGTTTGACTTGAAATTTTCTGGGCGTTATGTGAATTTTATTTTATTTTTTTGAAGGTGGCAGTGAAGAAATGGCTTCGGATCCAAAAGTTCTCAAGTTCGAAGAAGTTGCAAAGCATAATCAGACCAAAGATTGTTGGCTTATCATATCTGGGAAGGTCAGATCTTTTTCCTTTATTCGATGTTTTATTTGTAAGACTTATATTCTGAACTAATTCATGCTGAGAGAAGCAAGGAATAATTCTGAAATAGGAAAAAAAAAAAAAGATTCCGGCCATTTTAGTATTGTGTGGATCGAAATTTAGTACTATACGATTAATTGTTTGATTATATTGATATTATTGTCTTGTCGAGTAATGTATGACTGAATTATGCATATAAGCTGTGTACATCTCTGAATACGCTTCACTTCTGTTGACGATGGCACTTCTTAGGAAAGTTTGATTAGAATTCGAAAGTATGTGATTAATAGTCATTGTATTCAAAGTGAAAAATTGAAGTTGAATTATTTGATTCACTTGCTGGTGAAAAGTTAGATATTTGATATTCTGGACTCCATTTATGTGGTCTTTTTCCCTGGCTCATTATGGGAGCTTTAGCTTAAGAAAATTTGGGAAATAATAAAATTTTCACCAACCTTGTGTTATAATCTTCCAATCTCAATAGGATCTATTTGTTTCGTGTTGCTCTTTTGTGCTGAAATTGCTCAACCTTTGTTTATCTACCAAATCAATTTCCTATTTTTTGTTTTCTTATAAGAGATCCACTACGAGTACTATGTCATGCATTTGTATCTTGTGAAGGCTTTCGCAATCGAGTATCTGTAGATCCTTTTAATGGGAAGAATCCCTAGTACTCCCATCGTAACAGCATGATAACAATATTTGTTAAACAAACAAGAAGCCACTAAATTATTGAGCTTCGATAATAATCGTTCCCCTGTATGTTAGCGGATGCTTTATTATCAACCTCTTTATAGATGCTTTATTATCAACCTCTTTTTATAACTGATGGAGTTTTTGAACTTAAGTTCTGATATGTGCACCATATTAACCTTCTGCTCAATATTATTAGGTGTATGATGTTACCTCTTTTATGGATGATCATCCTGGAGGTGATGAAGTTTTGTTATCTGCAACAGGTATGCATCTATTATCATCTGAAGATGATTCTTAAATGAACACAGAGGACAACGACCACATTTTTTTCATTGAAATTTCTTCTATATTGTATCAGGTAAAGATGCAACCAATGATTTTGAAGATGTGGGACACAGTGATTCTGCTAGAGAAATGATGGCAAAATATTATATTGGCGATATTGATGCATCGACCATCCCACTAAAGCGGGCATATGTTGCACCTAAGCAAGCTCCTTACAATCCTGACAAAACTCCAGAATTTGTGATCAAGATTTTGCAGTTCCTAGTCCCCGTCGTGATACTGGCCTTAGCTTTTGCTGTCCGACACTACACCAAGAAAGAATAGACGCACTGTTTAGATTGATCCTCTTAAGGGTCATAGGAGGGATGAGAGGATAGTGTTTGTGAGAAAACTGGATTATGGTCCATTGAACTCATCTTTGGCAACTTCTTTTGGAATATTGATGTCATATTCGCAGCAGAATTTCATTGGTGATTTGGAAAAGCATGTTATTACCTTAGTCCTCTTATACTGATGTCTTTGTTCCCAATTTAGCTATTGATTTCTTTTCTTTTTATTCAACATTGATAGCTGCATTTATGATTTACTTTTCTTTCATACACCCACTTGCTTGCTGACTTGAGTTGTATTCTTTGTATTTGACCTATTGAAAACCCAGTGGGAGTGATTTTTTCCATATAAAACTATAAATGCCTTTAGACAATTTCCCCTCGAGATTACTTTACTCTAGTAGGTTTTTTCATTTTTTTCTAATAAAAAAACATAATCCCTCTACCAATGTAGATTCGAAAAGGAAAAGCGCTGCGGCAATTGAGCAAAAAAAAAGTAAAAGAAAATCGATGAGAACTTCAATTGTGACAAGATACGATATAACATGCTCTGCTAAAACATACCCTTCTGTACCTACCAAAAATACCCACCGACAGATTGAAGGATAGACGTTGAATAATGCAAGGAGAATAGGTAATTGAGATTTACAGCAAAGATCTATTTCATCTCTCACGAGATAAATCATTCAAGGAAGGCATGTATAATTCAATTCCTTTTTGGTTTAATGCTTATTCTCATACTACTAGGTTAACCATTTCCTTTCTTTGATATGCCCACACAAAGAGAAGAAAAAAAACCAAGACCAGACCAGAAACGTCTGTTTGACTAACAAAGAGACGATAATCATTATGGATTCATATCTCAACTTCTAGTGATGGTTACATCCCCCATCCACCTGCTTTTTGCTATGGTGCTGCAGAGAGTTCCAAGAGTTTTGCCTGAAATAATAATTTAAAAAGAAAAAAAAGATAAAGCACAGAAACAATTCCATATCAATCTAGTTAACTTCCATCACAAAAACTTAGCCTTGAAAGTAAGTGGTAAAGAGTTGGTGCAGAAGTTGGTGATAACCTCTACATAGCTTATTTTCTTAGCAGAGGAAGGGCATGGCAACCCGAAAGAATTCCCATCTTCTGACAAATTATAAACTAGTTAAGTATAAACCGCAGTCATCGCAATGATGTCTCTATTTTGTCATGAACGGTAACCACCAAGTTATGTGCATCATCTAGTAGCTTCCACACATCAAGTTGTCCTGCCATGCCATTGCATTCCCTGATGATCTCATCCATGCTGCTGTACTTCTCAATAATCAATTTTCTCCTCTGCAATACAGAAGCTGCAATTGCATAAAGCAATAGGTCATCTGTTGGTGGAGCTCGTTGCCTAATTCTGCTCCAAGCAGAATTTCCAATTCCTGCTCTGATTGCAGCCTGATCTGCCCACATGACTTCCCAGAGGCAAAGAGTCTGTTCAAATGTCAGTTCCCTTCTAAACAGGACCACCACCATCCTATAAACAAAAAAGCAATCTTCGGCCTCAAGCTTCTCCAAGTGCCTATATAGGTGAGAGTCTTTAAATTTGATAATTTTTGCTACAATATTCAGTTGCTTCCTAATACCCACCTCATCAAGCCTAAAATTCTGCCGTGCCTTTTTCATGAATCCAACAAAACACCAGAAGGCCTCAAAATCCTCTGATATAACACTAACTATGGGTGAAAGTAGATCACTCATTCCCTGGCAATAGCCAATTTCAGGGTCATATAGTGCATATGCTTCAAGAATCGCAACTAGTCGTGCAGCATGGAAGATTCGGCCGGGCTCAAGGTGACCATAATCCTTCAAGCCAAAAGCCTCAGCAGAATGGCGTGCCCTACTCTCTGCTACTGTAGCTCGGGAGGGAGAATAATGCATCCATTCTCCATTGGTACGTACTGCATCAAGTCGAATGATCCGTTGCCATGTGGCAAAATCTTCATTAGTTCTAAATTTTGATGGGACTGCTGATTGGGAATGAGAAGAATCTTCCTTGGAAGTTGTCTTGATATCATTCTCTTCCTGATCATCCAGAGAGGGGAAAGACTGAATGATGACAGGACCTTCTGAGGAGTCTGAATCAGAGGAATCACTATCCAGTGCAGAGGTATCAGCATTGTTGGCATTTGAAGCATCATCTTCTTCCAACAATGCACTGGATGGATCATCTGAGTATTCAACATGGGGGTCCCTTTCCTCACTAGAAAGGGATTCCCTGGCACTGGCTACATCTTCTGAACTAGGAGAACCAGAGTTTTGATTCAGTTTCCCACTGTCTCCTTCGTAACTGATTTCACCAATTTCATTGAACTTGAACTCCCCATTGCTGTGCTTTCGGAGTTGGCGGCATTGTCTACGATATTTCTCGTATTTCTTTCTGTTTTTAAAGATTGCCACAGAAGTACCATGAAGTTAAATATACTACAATGAGGGGGAAGAAAGAAAAAGAACAAACTAAATGACAGTTCAAAGGGTAAATAATCATAATCGATAAAGCATGGAGAACTTTAAGTCTGAACCAATTTTCTATTGCATGCAGTAGAATGTAGCAACTGGATACATTTGAAGATAAAAGTGGTATTCCTACCTATTTTTAGTTCTTACAATATCACGTTCTTCTTTGGAGCTGTCTAAGTCATAGCTGTAAAAATAAAAGAGTAATTTCAGAGATCAAATAAGTGCAACTCAGAAGAGTAATACATGTAATTATGTAAAGCAGATTCAGAAATAAAAACCCTGTCATCCTAATAATCCAAAGTAAGAGAAGAAAGTCATCAGATTCTCCTAAATGCATAAAATGGAGGAAAGCACCAAGTTCTTGCTATTATATAATGAAAATAATTGAGGTTATAATGAATAATTAACTATATTGTGTAGAAATGAAAATAGAAAGACAGCAAGCTTACACTCCAAGAAGGAGTGGCCAAACTTCAGCCCTAATACTAGGATGAACACCCTGCATCAAGATAATTTTAGTGTGAACAAATCCAAATTAAAAGGGGCCAAAAAAAAAAAAAAGAGAAACAACAAATTTAGGATCTACATAAACAGATTTGTAAACTCACTCCACAGCGAACTCTTTTCAAGAACTTTGTTCCACCATCACGCAGTCTTCCATCTTCTGTAAACAGGCTTTTCCACTGCTCAGGTGAAAGGGCATGTTTTCTTTTCCTGTGTGACCATGGAGATTTAAGCCGGCCCCTGAAATTTTGCCAAACCAAATCACTTATTATGACTGTTGATACGTAAGAAAGTCTTAGTAGATTAGAAAACGAGCAGCCATCAACCATATATAAATAAAGTGGAGGAAAAAAATATATACAAAAGACTATGCTCCAATATAACTAGTAGTAAATCATACTGTTCCAGTATAGTTGAGGAAAGTTTCAAGCTGATTGTGACTTTCTCCACTCTGGCGGTATCAGTTTCATCACAAATTTCTTGCATAATTTTTAATCACTATTCTATGTTAAGGTGGCTATCGACACTTGAGTGAAATGATTTTAAGTAATATCCCATTTCCTTAGGGCTAGAGTAGAACGTTTAATGCATCCGTAGAAGCATAACCATAACCAGGAGATCCCAAAACCAAAAGAGAGATATAAGAAACTCTCCATATCGCTTGCATTCTTCCTATTTTCTCATTTTGATTTGAAATGAAAAAGCATTCTACGTTTAACAACACAACCTTTCTACTACCAGAAGTAAATCAGCCGAAACCACAATTAAGTAACAGAATTCAAGACCGAAATGTTGCTGAACAAAGAGGCCCATTATTGAAAAATAGAAGCTTGAAGCACGCGACGCTAAAAACACAAGCTGATCAAGCAAAACGGACACTAAAAGTATGATTGGGGATGCTCAAATCGAGATCTGACACGAAATGTATGGAAATCAATGGAAATTTGAGTTCACATAAATCTCAGCGGAAAAAAATGTGAGCAAAAATAGGAGGAGAAGAGAGGGGACTCACCGATCAGAGGAAGAATGAGAAGAAGCTGATGAGGAAGGAGTAACAACGAATAGAACCGAACGCAAATGGATCCACGACGAGGATGATGAAGATGACGACGACGACGAAGTAGGAGAGGAATTCGAATTGGAAGATGACGAAGATGAATTGTGATGATTGTGACTTCGTCTAAGGGAATGCATCTATAATAATTTTCCTTTATATATACACTTTTCTCTTCTTAGTGGAACAAAATCAGAATCTAAAACAATATCATCTATGCTTGACTAGGGTTTTTCAAATCTCTCTCCCTCTTCGCTGAATATTTCTCATTTTTTTTTTTACCTACTGGCTCCGTAGAAAATCACAGCCACCAGAATCGCCCCAGCGAAGGCCGTGAACAGCACCGTCGAAGGGGAAGGCGTCGTCACCGCAGCCATTAACCACCAGAGCCTGCCGCCGTTAACGCCGGAAATGGAGAAGATGGAAGTGTCGTTGTTGTTACTGTTGCTGTTGATGTTGCTGTTTAAGTGATTAGATGTGAACATGGAGGAGGAACAAGGGAAGGAGGGAATTGAATTACAGGGATGCCCTTCTCCTTGTTCTTCTGCTTCTCTTATTCCTCTCCTTCAATTGCCAGTATTAATTTCTCTCAGATTTTCTTGACAACCAAACACCCTTTGGTTTGGTTTGGTTTGATTTTTCACTTTTTCTTTGATTTTGTGGAAAGCACCACGAGTCTTTATCTTTGTCGAGAGAAAAAGAACAAAATGGAAGGACCAGGGAAGAATCTGAGCATACGTAATGCTTTTGGGCTTTAGGTGTGTGAAAAAACTAAAGAACTATCTATAGACTATTACACATAAAGCCAACGATGTCGTTAGGTACTTAGGTTAATGGCATCAACCAACTAAACTTTTTTTGTTTCTTTTTTTTTTTCAAATTGGGAGAGACATCAATTAATTAATAAGCATTATTATCTCCTCAGTTCTCCCTATCGCTGATTGCATTCTTGTATGTGTGGGGAAGAAAAAAGGCCATTGGCTTATAAATTACAGTCAAATAATGGTCGTTAGTTATAGATGTCGAATAGATTTAGACACACATGTCGTGTAATAGAGATAAGTATGTAATTAAGAAAAAAATTATATTTTATCAATTTATGATATGATATTAATTTTTATTTATTTTTAAAGTATCATAAAGTTAATTTATAATTTATATCGTTAATATTTTATTTATTTATATTAATTTTTCATTCAAATATAATAGATTTTATCATATGACAACCACATATTTTTTAATTAATTATAATTTGATTTTAATTACATTCTCATTATTTTTAATTTCTTCTTCTATCTAAATCTAAAATCTTACAGAAAAATTTAATTTTAATTTTTGTAATATTTCTTTAGTGCAGGAAAGGAGGAATGAGTTGATTACAACCTCTAATTGAAGGTATTTTTTTGCAGTTTTTGCTAATCATGCTCGTAGGGAGATTACAGTCAATTTCTTTCTTTTTTTCATAATTTTATTGAAGAAATCTTATAAAAATTAATGATAATTTTTCTTTAAAATTTTGGATTTAGACAGAAAAAAAAAAAGCAACAATAAGATGAATTTAAAGTTAAAATAGAATTGATTAAAGAATACGTAATTTACATGTAATAAAATTTGTTAAATTTAGAAAAAAAAATTAGTATAAATAAATAAAATATTAATGATATAAATTATAAATTATTTTTTTTATAACATTTTAACTTCAGAATGATAAATCAAAAAAGAATAATGTATTTTTCCTTTAATTTATCTATCGACTAAAATTGTTTGTATTTCAAACTTGTCTTTTTAAATTCGTTTTTAAAATGGAAAAGTTCGTACTGAGTAAAAAATTTAAATTTCGCTAGTTCACATCTGTAAGTAGCTCTTGGTTAGAAACTTGTGTCTGTGGAGGTTACAAATGGGTTGTGCTTATTGTTTTCCAAATTTTGAAAATTAAAATAATTAAGAGAATTAATTTTTTTTAAAAAAAATTGTATGTTTGATAAATTTTCAAAATTTTTAAAAAAAGTTTTTACCTGCTTTATTTTCAAGTGAAAATTAGTTAAAAATACTTATTCAAGAGTTAGTTTTTATCTTATGAATTTTTATTTTGAATAAACACTTTCCTTATATTATTCATTTCTCACTTTCTAATAAATTAAGATTTTAAAACAGAATATTCAAATTCCCCTACTAATTTAAATTTTTAATTAAAGTTTAAATATGGTAATAAAAGAATAAATTGTTATTGATTACTTTAATGCATGTTTAGATAAACAAAGAATAAATTTTTAAATGGAAAATTTTATGTGTTAAGTATAAGAACCATGTGGCAACTATTTAAGGTTTTGTAACATTGTAGCACTAATTGAAGCAACCCAATCACCCACATGGAGCACTACTTGCAACCAATTGTTAGATTATCTGTAGTGACTCATGTAACTAGTAGACTGACTTTAAATAAAGATGACCTAAAATAATGGTGGTTTGGTCTAAAAATAATTAAAGTCAGTGAGGGTTAATTTTGAATTATAAAATATAACTCCCTCTCCTCTCCCTTCATTATAAATAGTTGTCTCCAATCAGAGACAACATAAGAGACAAAACAACATAAAAGAAATAGACCGTATCTTCACCATAAGAGATACAAGGAAAGAGGAAGAAGAGAGGGGAAAATTCATACGAAGAATTGATCAAAAAATCATGGATTCAGGTATGATCTAATCCTTCATCAATCATGAATGTGAGAATTATAATATCTAAGATTCAATTATAATTTGATGTAGTTTTCTGTATGGTTTAGAATCTAAGAAAACTACGAGTTATGATAATTTAAAGTTTTCAACAATTGGTATCAGAGCGGGGTTAAAGATATTGTAATTCTCCATAAATGGATTAAAGGTTTTTGGAAAAAGGATTAGGCAGAAAATTTCCAGATTAGATAGCAAATTGCATTCTGGATTAAAGAGAAAATTGTATTTTCAGAAGAGTAGAAAAATGCCATTTTTGGATTAGGCTTAAAAAGTTACAAAAAGCCCTTTAAATCTCCAAATTTTTGAGCAAATCTTCCAAAAAAATTATGTATAAATATATCTGGACAAAAATGGCATGAAAGGACGCTGGAAACCGTCGAAAAAATGACTGAAAAACCATCGAAAATGCGTCGAAAAACGAAAGAAAAAATGCCCAGATCCATTTCCGTGAAATCGGGTCGCGCCAATAGTCGGGTCGACCCGCGCGACCCGGCTGCTGGAGAAGACGATTTCGGGTGCGTGCATCACATGTGCCTTACCCGCAAGGCACGTGGATGGACCCGGCAGCGGTTACAGACCGTATTGTGCGCGTACATCACACGCGCTCCGAAGGCGCGTGGGCAGGTGACGCTGACATTTGTGAGCACGTGTCAGTGCGTGAGGGTGCATGTTGCCACGTCAGGCGCATGCAACCACGCGCAGAAGAGAATTCGGAGCGTAGGAGCGTGTGACGGTGCGTGGGAGATGCTGGGTGGCGCGTGGAAGTGTGTGATAGCGTGTGGAGGCATATTTTGGCGTGTGGAGGGGCGTGGGGAGGTAGAACGGCACGTGGGCCGTGTCTGGTGGCACGTGAAGGGCTATTCTAGTGCGTGAAAGTGCGTGTTATGCTATAAAATGAAAGGAAAAGTATTTATGTGATTTAATTTGGAATTATATAGTAAAAGATGAGTTTTGT
>JANHAO010007318.1:0-20310 GCA_026873985.1 Saraca asoca
ATAAAGATTGTATACTGCATCTCCAACGAGATAAGGGCAAGATCCAAGCTTATTCCGCATTTTAGTTTAATCTAACTCATATTATCTGGGACCTACAAGTACAATTAGAGTTCCTGTGATTTTGAGAAAAGCATACAGCAGATGAACTATTGTAATAAATGGTTAGAGATTGTGATATAAAATCAACTAAATGCATTCCAGATATTAGTTTCCTCAACCATACAGCCTGATAGGTGGCTTCATAACAAATGATGTTCTCTATTTCCATTGTTAAGGTAGCTATGAGTGTTTGTTTCACACTCTTCCACAAAACAGCTCCTCCAGACATCATAAAGATGTATCTAGAAGTTAACTTGCAATAATCCATATAGGATGCATAGTCTAAATCTGTATATCCCATAATTTCAAAAGGATCAAACTTTCTAAAAGTTAACATATGATGTTTTGTACCCTATAGGTATCTCATAACTTTCTTTGCATCTCTGCAATGATCCTTGCCAATATTGCTCAAGTATCTACCAACCACACTGATAGCAAAAGCAATATTTGGACGAGTGCATACCTAAGCATACATAAGGCTGCCAACAATGGAAGCATATGGAATCTTATCCATTTCAGCCCTCTCAATGTCATTTTGAGGACACTGTGATTTAAATAACCTTTCACCTTTCAATACAGGTGCAGCGTATGAAGCACAAGAGTCCATATTAAACTTCTTAAGGACCCACTCAATATAGGTTGCCTGAGACAAACCAAGAATGCCATAAGACCTATCATGATAGATTTGAATCCCAAGAACAAAAAAGGCCTCACTAAGATCTTTCATAAAAAATGGCATGATAACATGTGTTTTGTCTCGTTTGGAAAATTCATTAAATTATTGACTAATAGGATGTCATCCACATTGAGCACAAGTATGATGAAACTACTCCTACTAAGCTTCTAATAGATACAATGGTCTGAAGCATTCTCAATGAGCCCAAGTGAGGTGATTAATTATCAAACTTCAGATACCATTGCCTTGAGGCTTGTTTTAGCCAATAGATGGATCTTCATATCTTGCAAACTAAGTGCCATTTATTAGGTTCAACAAAACCATCTGGCTAGGTCATATAGACTTTTTCATATAAGTCTTCATTCAAAAATGCAATCTTGACATCCATTTGGTGAAGTTCAAGGTTTGATTATGCAACAAGAGCCATGACAACTCTGTAAGTATCCTTAGTCGAGACCGGAGAGAAGGTTTCCGTGTAATCAATGCCTTCTTTCTTGTTATAGCCTTTAGCTACAAATCTGGCTTTGTACCTTTCAATTTCATCAGTAGCCCCACATTTGGTCTTAAAGACCCACTTACAACCAATATATTTGTACCTATTTGGCAATTCAGTAAGCTCCTACACTTGGTTGTGATGCATAGAGGCAATTTCATCATTCATCGCCTCTAACCATTCAGAAGGATAAAAACTTGACATTGCTTGCTGGAACGATATAAGATCTACTTCATCAATAGTATCAAATTCAAATTCCTATAAATAAACCATATAGTCATCTAGTATTGCAGGCCTATAGATTCTTTGAGACTGTCTCAATCTAACTATTGCCTCCTCAGTTTTTTCAATAGGCTATTGTATATCAACCTCAATTGGATTTTCAACAATATCATTTCTATCAACTGATGGAAGTGGCAAAATAAGTACAAGTAAGATGGTGCTCTCTTCATGTAAATTAGTGTTCCTAGGCATGAGACTCCCACTATCTAAGTCACCCTCAAAATAAAATGCCTAATCAGACACAATGACTCTAATAATGTGAGTAAGACAATAAAATCAGCACCTTCTCAATCTAGAACAATACCCAATGAAGAAACCACTAATAGTTCTAGTATCAAGCTTCTTCAATTGGGGTTTAAACAGTCTCACCTCTGTCTTGTAACCCTATAATCAAAGTTGTTTTTTTTTTAAACTAGGCTTCTTTCTAAAATACATCTCATATGGAGTCTTAGGCATAGATTTACTAGGAACCTGATTTAAAATGTAAGTTGCTATCTTTAGAGCTTCTCCCCATAAGAACTTTGGCAAGGAATAGTGAGTAAGTATACTTCTAATCATGTCCATCAGAGTACGATTTCACCTCTCAATAACCCCATTTTGCTGAAGGGTGCCAGGCACTGTATACTGGGCTTCTATATAATGTTCTTATAAAAATAAAGCAAATGGACTAGGATTTCTACTTGTTTCAATATACCTCCCATAATACTCATCACCCCTATCTGATCTTACACATTTAATAACCTTACCAGTCTTTAACTCAACTACTGCCTTGAAGGCCTTGAAGGCATGCAATGATTCTGACTTCTCATGCAGAAGATTGATCCATATATATCTAGAGTGATCATTTATGAAGGTAATGTAATATTTGTAGCCACCCATAGCAGGCAGAGTGATGGGACCATAAATATCAGTATGTATGAGGTCTAAAATGTTCTTAGCCCTGCTTACCCCTTTGTTCCTAGCTCTAGCAGGAAGTTTTCCCTTTATAAAATCAACACAAGTATCATAATTTGCAAAGTCTAAATCATTCAGTACACTTTGCTTAACCATTCTCTCTAATCTCTCTCTAGAGATATGACCCAAATGCCTATGCCATAACATGGAAGAGTTCTCATTAACTCTTTCCTATTTATGTCCAGTCATGGCATTAATAGGAGCACTAGAAGTAACAACAGAGCAAATATTCAAATTCAAACAATATAATTCATTCTATAAAGAAGTAGAACCAACAACAACATAATTGAAATAAATGTTGGTCTTTCCATTTCCTTGCCAAAAGGAATAACCACAATTGTCTAATACAGAACTAGAAATCAAATTCCTTCTTGAAGAAGGCACATAAACGACTTTGTTCAAATTTAAAACATGTCCAAAATGTATATTCAAATTAACAAAGCCCATACATTCAACTATTGGTTTGCTTCCGTCAACTCCCAAGATGGCCTTCTCCTTTTCACTTGAGATCTGCCTATTTTTGAGCCCCTATAATGAATTTTCAACATGAACAGTTGTAGTTGAATCCAACCACCAAGACTCGGAAAATGTCTCTAAACTATTGGATTCAAAACAAACTAGAGCTAGAAAGGTAAATGTAAAAGATATATCTTTCTTTTCATGCTTATTTTTAAGTTTCAAATGGTTAAATGTTTTATGTCCGGGCTTCTTACAATAGTGACAAGTAGACTTATTTAGACCCTTGTTTTGTTTGCCACTTTTCTTAAATCTAAGCTTTCCAGATATCTTTGAATCTGGTTTCTTTCCCCCTTTTTTTTTGTCATTACCACCTATATTACTATTTGAGTCATGAGATAGATAGTTTATGGATGGTGGATGAGAATTTCCTTTTATGATGGACTCTTCCTTTTGTGTTACTATCGAAATCATGTAGTTTATTATCCACTCTACTTCCTGAGAATTGTATATGGTCCTCAAAGCATTATACTCAGGCAGAAGTGATTGCAGAACATGATAAACTAGAAAACTCTCTCCTAGGTTAACACCATTAGTCTTTAACTTATTGTAGTAATTCACAAGTTTTATTATATGTTCTCTGACCCCAAACACCCTATCATAGTGAGTGTTATCCAGTAGTGACAGGTAATAGGCTTTCAAACTCTTATCAAATTTCCTAAATATTTTTTCACCTACGGCCTTTAAATATTTTGCCACCGTATCTTTTTTTGGGGATGCTTTGTCTAATGTTCTTTTTAATTATGAACTTGATCACTGTGAAACAAATTCTGTTGGACTCATGTTGTTGCTTGTGATAGGTCTTATCAATAGTACTAGATTCATCAGTGAGGTCAACTGATTTGGGTTCTCTAAGAGCCAAATCCTCTTTCAATATAGCAAGATATAGATCTAGGGACTCTCTTTAGCAATCAAAGTTAGTCCCATTAAGAGTTTTCACTACAGATAGTTGCTGGGATACTGAAACTAAGGAAAAACAAAATTGGGAAATATTGATTATGTGTGCATAACATAGTTAGAAACAAGATTCCCTAACAAAACTTAGTTCTTGCAACTATAGGATAGAACATTTATCATAATCCCACCTAAAGGTCCCGAATTATAATAAACCAAGAAAACTCAATGTGTACCATAAAGATTTAATTTATTAGTTTCCCTATACAAAAATGTACTCAACATCTTTGTACCAATAGGATACAAGATATGTTAAGATATTAAAATATGTTGCCAACTTATCCAATATGGTCCAGATAATAAATTACATTGATGACGTCATACCAAAAGGGTGTATACATTAGCAATATAATAAATTCATAGTGTAACCAAAAATAATTACCACTCATGATTGTATTCATGATAGTGAGTAGTTAATTTCTAAGTGTAAACACCCTCACTACAAGTGTGAGGAGTGCAAAAACCCATACAACATAATTTTGGCATAATTTTGTTAGAATATAAACACAATAAATATTCACAAATTTGTTTGACATATCAAATCACACATCTAGGGAGAGTGGACTTAATATATTATAGATAATAACATGTATTTTATTCATAATTTTTGTCACAGAAAAATTCCAAGGATATAATATAATTTTCTACTATAAAAACTTTAGAAAATTCAAATTAAATACTTTTAGGCCTCAAAAAATTCTGAAAAAAATTATCTATTAGATCCAACATGAAAAATAAAGAATCCTGTAAGAAATAGTGGGTTTAAAGACCCACTATGGAATCCACATGCACTACACATGCCACTACCTACTTGTGGGCTTGGCGATTAAAGGCCATTCATCACCTTCAACCTCTAGCCAAGTCTGCTCGACCCAAGTGTAGACGTGGTTTCACACTGTTGAGTCTTCTACAATTTATCCTTCATTTCTCAACAAAAAAAATGCAATTTTGGTGTCATTGAAATCAAAATTTTATGATTTATAATAACCCTCTAACAATTTTAAGAATTGTGAACTAAATCAAAATGGATTTTCGTTTGAAATCAAAATTGGTTCTTTTGGTAAAATCGCAATTTCTTTCTTAATTCTCATCGAAAAAACATGATTTTGGTCTTGATAGATTCAAAATATCAAGCTCTACAAAACCTCTTAACAATTTTCGCAATGGTAAATAAAATCTGGGCTTGGGATGGTAAAATCGTACCTTTTTTTTTCTTCTGTTGTAGTTCCACTCTCTGGTCTTAGTGAAACAACACAATTTATATGTCTATGGATCCAAAACATTACAATCTAGAAAACCCCTAACGTAATTTCAAAAATTGATTGATTAATTTTTTTTTGAATAAATTGGAAAAATTGGGGTTTTGACAAAGTTTTGAAATTATGCATGATTTCTAGTTTCACAAATTACAGCCATAGTTAGGATTAGATAGGCTCAGATACTAATTGAAAGAGATTTTAATTTTGAAAATAACTTTCTAATCCCAAGCATGGCATGTAACAACAAATAATCAAAATTAAGAATTAGTATTCAAGAATGTATTGGAATATGAATACATACTTGATGATAATCCACTAGGGTCCATTGTAGAGAATTTCAAATATTGGGAAGAGAGATTCAACCTGCCTCACCCCTTAGTACATAAGAGAGAGAGTTTTAGAGAGTTAGGGAGAGAACTAACTAAGAGATAAAATCATCAATGTTTTAGGGTATAGGATTAATATATAATAAAACTCCCTCTCTTTCAAGTTAGTATTGTGATAGGAAACTAACTAATCACTAAGGGGCTACAAGTTAGGACCTCTACCCAATGGGCTTGTATGCAATCCAACCTATCATAGATTACGCACAATTATTTAGGGCCTAATCTATTCTGAGTTTGGCACTAATCACTTAATTAAGTATATTAATGTCCTAATAATTAATTAATGCTAATTTATAATAATAATTAATTAAAATTAAAATTAATTCAACAAGGATTGGATGCATTCTACATGTCAAGTGGCTCCCTCATTTCTTTCTTCAATTTGTCAAAAAGGAAGATATTATCTTCACAATTTCGGCTACACCATTTGCATATCAAATTTAGCCTATAGCAACTTTCATTTAGACTACTAGCTTGTCTTCTATTTGGGAACAAGTTTAGTTACTATCAACACTCCTTATTATTGCAAGGCTCTGGTAATAGTGCGTTTAAGTTTTCAGCACTGGCTAGCGATGAGATTTGTATAATCAAGAGAGCAAACAGATCATGAAGGCCATGATAAAAATGATTGTTTTGGATGATGGACTTAGCTTGATCGTGGAATTTGCTAGAAAGAGCATAAACATATGCAATCTTGGTTGATGTGGTAAATAGAGATGTAGGCAGAAAAAAGGGTGATGGTTTGTTAACAGATAATATTATATAAGGTGAATTTAGAGCTAAGGATGCCTACATTATGGTGTTTCTAATGGATATTTGAATATTTAATCTTGCAGATTTAAGTTGAGATTGGTGCTATATTACAATGTCTGTCATTCATCAGAATTGGATGATATCTTGAATGAGTTGTGGGCTTTTGCCCAATAGTTTCCAATCATTGATGTCATTTTTAATCATCAATCATACATTTTCTTAATCAATACATAATCTTTTCCAAAAATGAAAGGACATATTTAGTGGATAATTACCATTTTTTTAATATATTACAGTAATTAATCTTTGATATTATTTGTCGTGAAGCTAATTTTATCACACACTTGTTAGTAAAGATTGTTAAGAACTCTTCATTGTGCCCAACAAAAAGATGATGTTTCTTCTTGGCAATTGAGTGACTGAAGGACGTCGAAGAAGGAACAAGATGTAAAGCAAATTATATATATGTTGGCTTCTAACCCTATATTTGGTCGAGAGGTTCATACTGTAGTCAAGAAAACTTGGGAAAATGGAGAAGTTGTCAAAGTAAATAATAGAAATATAAAAACTAAAATGGGGGGAAATTGCATGGTTGATTGATGCCAATGAATTACTTATGATAGGATCTCAACTCTTATCTGTTAACATACATGTTTTAGTGTCCATTTTGAATGTGACAAGCTATAGGCCAGGTATTTTGGACAAATTAAATTGTTATAAAGAAATTAGAAGTGACAATAAATTTGATAAATTTAATTCACTGAGAAAATCATCTTCAACTATAAGAAGCTATAGCTCATGAGGACATGAAAAGCATTGTTTATTACTTATTACTTACCTGGCCTAGATGATGTCAGACAAGGTCGGATCTCATCCAACCACCAAATTAGTTTTGGATAGGGGCAAACCTATGTTGGGCCAAGTGGGGGCTTCAGCCTCCACTCAATTTTTTTTAAAAAAAAATAGAAATGTGAT
Source organism: Saraca asoca (assembly GCA_026873985.1). Taxonomy (NCBI): domain Eukaryota; kingdom Viridiplantae; phylum Streptophyta; class Magnoliopsida; order Fabales; family Fabaceae; genus Saraca; species Saraca asoca. The sequence goes on from JANHAO010007318.1 coordinate 7,348, forward strand.
AGAGGGACTAAATTGAAAATTCAATAAGAAAGTTGGGCTCTTCTGCAAGTCTATCCAAACTTTAGGGGGAAAATTGCAAATTCTTCATTTTCTTTGGAAGCTTCCCCATGAAGCATGAACCACCACCGGCCCCCAGCCCCCACTAGCGATAAATCCTGCATCCACCACTAGTTTTGGATCTAAGAATAATAATTTTTTTAAAAAAAATGAGATGTTACGAAAAAAGTTTAAAGATAGGACATTTGGAAAAAAAAGGATAATTTATCCTGATTTTCTTTAAATTTAATCTAATTATCCTCCATTCCCTTTTGTTAGAGAAATTATGCTTAGTTTCCTTACTGGAAATGGAGTGGGATGACGTTAGTGAGGCTTTTTCTCTTTCTATTTTGCCCCTATGAGCAAGAATATATACCTAAAAAAATCAAAATTTAAAAGTCTGATATCTTCCTTTTCCCAATTTCCTTGCACTCCACTTTTTAAACCAAAGAAGCTTTGTGTTTATACACTGAAGAGTGATAAAAGATCCAAGATTTAATGTGCTTCGACTTCAATACCAGGCACATCGCTCTCCTTCTAGGCTTATTTTCTGTGTTCAATGTTTTTATTTAACCATTTTTGTTGCATTCAAAATTTTCCTGTAGTTTTTCATGATTCTTAAGCTAGATTGTTGCTTTATTTTATTGTTGATTTTCTTTTCCTTCTATTACAATTGGTAAATAAAGAGAAGAAGAGAAGTCATTTTCATTACACAAAATAGAAATGTGAGTTGTGTACATATATAGAAGGATTCAATAACTAACCCTTCTCTAGAATATTCTACATAACAAAATACTGACTTAATAACTAACTAAGTTTATTTATTTATGCTAATATTCCCCCTCAAGATGGAGAGTACAGATTATGTATTCCCATCTTGCTAAGAAGAATCTAAAATTGAGTTGGATGAAAGGCCTTTGTAAGCAGGTCTGCAAGTTGATTGTGAGTTGAGACATGCATGGTTTTCAAAGTTCCTGCTTGAATTCTTTCTCTCACAAAGTGGCAGTCGATCTCGATGTGCTTAGTGCTTCATGAAAGACTGGATTGGCAGCAATTTATAGGGTAGCTTGATTATCACAATATAATAAAGCTAGACCATAATGCAGAACATGTAAATCTCCAAGTAATCCAAGTAACCATACAACCTCACAAGTGGTGTTAGCCATAGAACAATATTCTGCTTCTGCAGAGGAGCGGGAGACCACTTGTTGCTTCTTAAATTTCCAGGAAATGAGGGAGGAACCAAGGAAAATGTAAAATTTAGTGATAGATCTTCTTGTATCAAGGCAAGCCCCCCAATCTGCATCCAAAAAGGCTTTAAGCTGGAGTGTTGAATTTGATGGAAAAAACAATCCCTGGCTAGGAGTCTTTTTTATGTATTGAAGGACACGCATGGCTACCACTATTAGAGAGGTGCAGGGGGGTAGCTAGGTACTAACTGAGGCAATTCACAGAGTAGCTTAGATCAAGCCTAGTGATGGTGAGATAGACAAGTTTGCCTACTAATCTTCAATAGTTGGTTGGATCAGTGAAGAGATCACCATCAGATTGTGAAAGCCTCAAATTAGTTTCCATAGGAATAGAGGCTGGTTTGTAGCCTAAATATCTTGCATTAGATAATAGTTCTAGTGCATATTTTCTTTGATAATGAGAAATACCAGTAGCTGACCTAGCAACTTCCCGGCCTAAATCCTTTATTTTGAAATGTTTGTTGAGTGAAACTTTCAACATATGTATAACTTCTTGATTGTTACTGGCCATAATTATGTCATCAACATATACTAAGAGAGCCAAGAAAACATGACCATAAGATTTAATGAAGAAAGTATGATCATGACTAGACTATTTAAATCCTTCTAAACAAAACACTGGAAAACTTATGAAACCATTGCCTAGAGGCTTGTTTGAGACCATAAATTGACTTATGGTAAGGGGGAGGTAATCAATGAGCTGTTGCATTTGCTCAGTGGATAACTTTCTAGGTGTAGGTGTAGGTGTTGTGGATGCCGCTATTAGAGAAGATGATTGTTGTCATTTTGGAGAATCAACACCTGTTGGCATTGTGGATTGAAGAGAGCTCTACTGTGTTTGGGCTTGTGAACCTTTGGATTTGGGCTTGTATCCTATTGGGTACCCATGGAGCTTATAACACTGATCCATTATATGCCTAGTGAGTCCACAATGTGAGCATTTTAGACATTCTCATTTTGGTTTATCTTAAGAGAAGGACACAGCAACCGTCCCTGGTGTCAGAAGAGGAGTTGAAGAGGAAGTGTGGAAAGCTAAGGAATCAGTTGCCGATGGAGCTCTAGGGCTAACCGATCACTGTCGTTCTTCTTGAACAATAAGATTGAACACTTTTGAGACTAGAGGCAGAGGATTGTTCATCAGAATTTGACCTCGAATTCCTGTATAAGACTCATTCAAGCCCATCAAAAATTGCATCACATATTCTTGCTGCTAAGAATTCATCCATGCCTTCATATTGCCATATTGACAGACAAGGATTGGTTGGAAATTCTTCAATTCATCCCATAAAATTTTTAGCCAAGTATAATAGGTATTGATATCCAAAGATCCTTGATTAAGGTTATTGAGATGTTGCTTGATCTGAAAAATTCGCAATGCATTGCTCTGGTGAAATTGATCATGCAAATCCGTCCACATAGCTTGTGCAATGTCAAGGTAGAGAAGACTATCAGCTATCTCCTTCGATATGGTATTGAGAAGCCAAGAAGTGACCATGCTATTACATCATGACCAAATACTGGCAGTAGGATCCTCTGCATGTGGTTGTTGAAGAGTTCCATCCATGAATCTGAGTTTATTCTTAGCATTAAGGGCCATGACCATAGCTCTGCTCTAGGTGTTATAATTCGGACCAATCAAAATATGAGAAACAAGAGCTAGGCCAAGGTGGTCACCACTATGAAGAAAGAAAGGGCTATAAATGTTATCCATCAAAGAAGAAATTGGATTGGAATTGTTTTGACCTCCACGGGCCACGATTGAAAAAAAATCAAAGAAAACTAGAAAAGCAACAGAAGGGAAAATACTCTGGTACCATATTACAATTGGTATACAGAGAGAATAAGAGAAGTCATTCTCATTACACAAAATAGAAATGTGATTTGTGTACATATATAAAAGTATTCAGTAACTAACCCTTCTCTAGAATATTCTACATAACAAAAATACTGACTTAGTAACTAACTAAGTTTATTTATTTATGCTAATACCTTCATATGAAAGGAAACATTTTTGTCTTTATTTTAGGGTTTGAAACCAAATATTTTCATGTTAGGTTTTGTGTTTGAATTTGGAAATTGTAGTTTTGTTGATTGTTTCCGTTGTATATCGAGTTTGTTGAAGACAAATTTTAAGCATTGTTTTGGAAAATTTCACCTACTTTTTAAATGAAAGGAATGATTTTATTTTTATTTTAAGGCTTAAAACAAGAGATTTTTGTTTTAGCTTCTGACTTTGTGTACCTATTTTTCTGCTATTATTGTTATTTTAGGGTTTGAAACAACAAATTTTTGTTTTGGGTTCTAAGCAAAAGTAGAAATTGTGGTTTCTGAATGTTTTTAAGCATTGGACTGGAAGATTTTAGTTACCATTTAGAAGTTGTTGTTTTAGTTCCATGTTTTGAGTAATATTTTTTGCACTTTTTACTGTGTTTGTCAAAGAATATGTTTTTGGGCATTTTACATTTGTATTAATTGGGTCTTTGAATGGTGTAGATAAAATACCTCTATTTGGGCATTTTGACTTACTATTGCATCATGGTGGAAAGACTATCAAGATCACAAAAGCAGACCCAGATCACTATTGTTACCTGGATTTGCTAGATGTCATATTGAATAAGGTAATGAGCTATGATTCAAGCATGGGTGTGCCATTGAGCTATAGTACAAGGTTGTTGGCCAAGCTAAGAGGAGAAACATTCAGTCAGACTCAGACATTCTAGAGATGTTCAAGCTGAATGAACTTGTAACTAAGATTGAAATTTATGCTAATGTCAAACCAAGTGAACCATTGAATGTTGAATTCAACAATAACTTAATAGGAGGAAATAATAACAATGTTAGTGAGGATGAGTCATGGTAATTTTTATAATGAAAATGATGTTGGAATGGTGGTAAGTGAATTTGATGGAGAATGGTCTGATAAAAATGAAGGTGTTCGGAATAGTGATGAGAAGGTAGATGAGTTAGTGAGAGTGAGAGTTTGGGTAGTGGCAGTGTGAATGAGAGACTAAGTGACTTTGAAAATAAATGCGACATCATGGGCCATGACAATAGAAGTGATCCTGATATAGAGGAGGTTTACATTGATAGGAGGATAATTTACAGGCCCTTTGCTTGTCAAATAGATGGGAAGGTTGTTTTGTCAGAAGGGTTGTTGTTTGCTAAGGTCAATGAATTTAGGGATGTAATTAGAGATTTTGTGCTACAAGAAGGCTTTGGGATAGTGAGAATTAAAAATGAGAAAGCTAGGGTAACTACTACATATGTTGCCAAAAATTTCACTTGGTGCCTCCCCTACTCCGAATGGAAAGACATGCAAGATCAAAATCTACAATCCAGTGCATTGTTGCATAAGAAATACTAGGAATTCAAATGTCACATCAACATAGATTGTGAAGAAGTTGTATAACAAATTGCATGAGAATTCGAATATGACACATGCATCCATGTAGACAAAATTAAGAGACTTGAATGTGCCCTATATGCAACTTTATAGAGCGAAGAAAAGGGTGAGTGAAGATAACAAAGAAATTCATGCCAAGTCATACTCCAAGTTATTGATTTGTTGTAACTTGCTAAAAGACAAACCCAGAAAGTGAAGCTGAATTAGAGGTTCACATACTTATGATGTATGCTAATCCATCCTTCAAAAGGCTTTTTCTATATTTTGATGCTATGAAGAAAGGCTCTATGAAGGGTTGTATGACTTGGATTGGCATCGATGGATGTCACTTGAAGGTTCCTTTTAAGGTATCATGTTGTTTGCTTTTGCCATATATGGAAACAAAGGGTTGTTTCCACTTGCCATAGCTGTGGTTGAAAATGAATCAAAAGATACATGGAGGTTCTTTCTTTATAACTTACATGAATCATTGTGATTGTACCTAAGTTTTGCATGTGGAAAGCTTGACAATTAAGATATGTCCTTATTTTTCATGTGTTATGCTTATTTTTCATGTGTTATATACTTATGCAATTGTTACTTCTTCATTTGCAGCGTCTTAATCAAGCAATGGCATCAATCATGCCTTATGCAAGGCATAGAATATGTTGCAACCATTTGCTAAGCATAATTTTTTGGTTTTAGGTCATCGACAGGATCAAACAATAAAAAAGTGACTGTAGAATTTAGGATTCAAATTTGATAGGGAACATGTTTTCACCTTTATGATCAAAATTTGTGATTGTCATGGACCCTGTCAAATTTTAGCCAAATCCTATCATTTAATATAATTTTTTTATTTTTTTATTTTCTATATATTTTTTTGTTGTTTTCTCTATCCTGTTCTTATGGTTTGTGTTTCCTTGATAATCTTATTGGTGCATGACTAGATCTTCTCATCATTCTATGCTAATATATAATCTAGAAATTGAAAAAACCTTAAATAATTTGAGAAGGTAGATCAGACACCAATTTGGATTATTTTAGGATTTTGCATTAGCTTCCTCCCTTGGTCTAAGCATTGTAGCTAAGTTGTAGTCTAAAAGTTCTTATTCTTTTTATATCAATTTTAAAAATATGGCATTCAATTAGAGGATGTAAAAGGAGTTAGCTACTCCATATCTAAATCAACAGCCATTGTGCATAAACTATTCTGAGATTAATATAGCCTTTAAGCTGAATCTAGACTAATACACTTACTGCCTATATTGCATGATCTGGTTGGAGAAGATCCTTACAAGTACCTAAAAGAGTTCCACGTAATGTGCTTAACCATGAAGCCTCAAGGAATTTTAGATGAGCAAATTAAACTAAGGGCCTTTTCCTTCCCTTTAGTTGATTCAGTTAAGGACTGGCTCTATTATCTTCCTCATGGCTCCGTTACCACATGGTTTGAGATCACTAGACTTTTCCTAGAGAGATACTTCCCTGCTTTCAGAGCTATCAATATCAAAAAAGAAATTCATAGCATCAGGTGATTTAATGGAGAAACTCTGTATGAATATTGGAAGAGATTCAAAAGGTTGTGTGCTTGTTATACATATCATCAAATTAGTGATTAGCTTTTGATCCAGTATTTTTATAAAGACCTCCTTCTTATGGATAGAAGTATAATAGATATTACAAATGAAGGAGCATTGGTGGACAAGATATCAGATGCTACAAGAATCCTCATAGCAAACATGGCAGCTAATTCATAAAAATTTAGGAGTAGATCAGCTTATGCAGTGAAAAGGGTCTTAAAAGGCAAATGGTAAGCCTTACCTTAATGGTCCAACAGTTTCAATAGACCATGGGACAAAAACAAGAGGCAAAATTATGTGGAATCTATTCAATCCCTAGACACAACATTGAGACATGTCCTACTTTCTTCCAAGAGATTGATCCCTTCTAGCAAGTTCATGCAATGGGCAAATTTCTAGAGAATAGCAAAGGATTTCCAACACAAAGATAGCAGGCATACAACTATTGCTCCAATACATTTAGCCATGGCTGGTGAGATAATCCTAATTTAAGATATGGAAATCAAGTTGGACAGTAAAATTCCATTTAACAAGCTCCATTTCAAACCATGTAGTAGAATCAAACTATACAGCAAAACTAGAATTCACCTTCATCCAAGGCAATTGAAGAATTGATTAAAACCATGGCTTAGAACAATCTGCAGTTCCAACAACAAATCATGACTGACACAAAGCATTTAAAATAGGACATAAACACCAAATTTCAGACTTTAGAGGCTAGAATGACCAACCTAGAAAATTAAGTTATAGACATATTACCCTTCAAATAGTGCTGAATCCTAGAGAGAATGTCAATGCAATATTATTGAGGAGTGGCAAAAAAGTAAAGGTTAGAGTTAAGCAACTAGTTTTAGTACAGAAGAAAAATATTTTAGACTAAAGTGAGCCAGAACCTACTAAACAAAAAGGTGGTTCTCAACCAGCTTTAGTTCTTCCTCTCCCTCTCCTTCCCTTCCTTAGCAAATTGACAAAGAAAAGCAAAGAAGAACAAGAGAGAAGTATCCTAGACACTTTGAGGAAAGTGGAAGTAAACATACACTTACTAGATGTGATCAAACATATTCCTAAGTATGGAAAGTTTCTTAAGGAGCTATGCACAACCAGAAGGAAGTTGAAAGGCAATGAGAAGGTAAGCATCGAGGAGACCATATCTGAGGTCATTCAAAAGAAACTTCCCCAAAAATGCAAGGATCTAGGTTCCATCATCATCCCTTGTGCATTTGGTCATAATCATTTTAAAAATGCCATGCTAGACTTAGGTGCATCCATACATGTTATGCCTTATTCTATTTATGTATATTTGAATTTGGGACCTTTATAGAAAATCAATGTTGTGATCCAATTGGCAAATAGGTCTAATATTTTACTTACAGGAGTTGTTAAGAATGTGTTAGTGTGAGTGAATTCTTTCATCTTCTTTATAGATTTTTACATTTTGGAAATGCTAATATTTCTTAACCAATATAGCTTCTATCATCCTAGGAAGTCTTTTTGTGAAGAAATCTAAAACAAAAATTGATGTGCATGGTGGCTCTCTTACTAAGGAATACCCTTTTAATGATTATTTTGTGTGTTTTATTGATGCTACTGACCCCTTAGTGTAGAATGTTGTTGTTAATGTTCATGAATCAATTATCATAGCAAAATCAATTTCAACAAGTAGCAAGATATTTAGGCAGTTGAAGATGGGTTTTCGAGTTCATGGGTGTCAAACATATTTTGTGACCCCAAGAGTTCATAATCTTGATTGAAAGAAGAACTAATTGACCATCAAGCCGATGATGTTAAACAAGTGCACTTCTTGGGAGGCATCCCAGCCATTTACTATCTTTCCCTCTCTCTTTCATTTTAATTATCCATGATTTATTATTGATGATTTTATGCTTAAGTTGAGAATAATTCAAAATTTAAGTGTGGGGGAGATTTTTGGATTGCTTTGTTTTTCTTTTTGTTTTGTTTGTGTGACAAAAATTTTTGTTTGTGTTTTTCAATGATGATGAGTTTATTTAGGCCTTAAGTAGGTTGGAATTGATTTTGATGATTGTATAGCATGATTGGATAAATTATCTGGCTTTTTGATCCTTGAATTTGATTAGCATTGTGTTGAAGTTTGAGATGTTTGTAGATTGATTTTGGTAAACAAGTGAGATTCTGAGCTACTCTTTACCATTTTTATTAGGTTTTCTTTGTTCTTGTGTGTGATTTTCTTTCATGAAATTGTTGCTCTAGAACTTGGATTAAATATATTTGAGATTACATTGGCACATGCACATATAAATATGATTAAGGCATTTTTGTGATTGAGCCACTTTTGTCCTTTTAGCCAATCTTGCAATGTACAATTGTTAAACCTCTTTAAACCTAATTGACCTTTTTTTCTTATTATGTAGTCCATTAGAAAATTAAACCTTAAATGTCTTTACATTTTCCTAACCTTACAGATTAATATAGCATTTAATTCATTAATGGGATAAGTTCTTGAACAAGTGTGGGAGCATGCTAATTATTTTGTAAAAAGACAATTTTGATTCATGTCCATGGCTAAGAAAAGAAAAGAAACAAATAGAAAAAAAAAAAAAAGACAAAAGGTGAAAAAATGCTCAATGCAATTCAAGAGAAAAAAAAAAAACTTGAAGAAAAATAAAATTTCCAAAAAGAGAGAGCTCAAAATAAAGAAAGTGAAAAAGTGAAGAAAATGAAAGAGAAAAAAGTGACGATAAAATGTGAAAATTTACTATGTAGATTCTTGTTTTAATTGTTCTTTTATTTGCTTGGATCTATGTCATGATGCTTTATAATTTCTTTGGTTTTGCACTTTCATATCCATGCCATTCCTTTCTCTCTTTTTCTTTCAGCCACATTACAATCACATGAAGTCCTTTTGATTTGTGATATGCATGTGATTTGAGTAGTGAAGATTAGATGATAAGCAAGCTTATAGTAATGCATTTTTATGTATTGAAATTGAGTGAAACACTTTCCCATTTTAAACACAAAGAGAGTTACACAAAAAGCTTACTTAATGAGGGTTTACCAAGCTGATCTACTTGCCTTTTGAATAAAATTATTTTGCTAGTTGGTTTTAAGTTGTCAAGAATGTGCTTCATCCAAAATTGTTTATTTCTTTACTTTTAGTTTTGCATTCTCATCATTGTTGAAAATTTAGTGTTAAAGTATTTGTTTTAAGTCTAGTTTCATTTTCTTTTGATGTTTTGTCTGAGGACATGCAAGAACTAAGGGGGAGGAATTTGATGAAAATAATTTACACATATTTTATATCCCATTTATATTTAATCTTTTTTCATGTTTATGTTCTTAATTAGATACTTGCAACTAGTTTTATGGTTTAGTCAATTTTTTTTTTGCTTAATTGAATTAATTTGTTAATTTGGCATTATTTTAGGTTTTTAGGTATATCTTGAGTTCTGGACTTCAATTTTGGGTAATTCTTATGTCTTTAGAAAGATAAGAGAAAGCTTTAAAAATTTCATGAACATTCCAAGAGTTCAATGCCAATTTGGCTATTTTAGAGGTTAATTTAAACCCAGAAGTGGAAATAAAGTGTTGTCCTACGACCTAGAATCAATTTTGATATTTTCATCATAATTGGAGTTACATTCCTTTAGTTGGGTCAAAGCTTATCCCATGGAATAGCTAAGATCCATCCCCACAATTTTTATGAAAGGCTTGAGGTCAAACTACACCATTTTCTTTAAGTTATAAGGCTATAGACTTAAGTATTAAGTTCTATTCTGGGTTGGACTGCTCTGAAAAAGTTCTCTTGGTTTCTGCCCCACTAGTTGAGCTAGGAATCAAATTTTTATGTAAGGTTAAGACCATTGGATACCTAAGAGATGAAACTATATCTCATATGAAAAGATATATGTCCAATTAAGCCTCCTTCTAGACCTAATCAACAGTCCAAGTAGAGGCAATGCAGTAAGCTCCTATAAACACTCTATTGAGCCTTTATTATAAAAACTTTTAGATTCATTTTGTTTTTTCTCTACTTTTTTAAAGAGGAGGAGCTCTGTTTGGGTAAAAACACTAGCTTTAAATAAGTTTTCTTCTCTTTCTTATTTTTGCTTTTATTTTTATATTAATGAGTACCTAAACTCCTATTTCAATCGAAGGGAAATTCCACATCAATTCTCTTGTTAATTGTGAGACTTGTTTCTATTGTTCATTTGTTCGTAATTTGATTCTTTTGATTCTCTATTTTAACACCAATTATTGTTTTTGATGATTGATTAAGATAACCAGTTAATTAAATATTCATTATGATTTACTACTTGTTCAATTTCTTTAAGCAATGTTGTCATTTATAGATGTTTGGTTGGAGTAATAATAGGATTTTGATTTGTTACTAGGGTGAATCAATTATCCTAAAGAATTAGGAGTAATTAATTGATTTATTGCCAAGGTAAATTGATTAATTAGTCTTGATATTTTCATATATTAATGCTATTAGCGAGTTGATTGAAATACTGGGCTTTAATCAATTTAGTAATAAGGGTTAATTGAGTGTTGGGCTCGGTTGGCCAATTTAGAAAGAAATCAACAAGCATTAATTAAGTATTGAGCTTAATTAGATTCTTAGCTAAGTGTTCAAAGAGCAAATGATATGTTAGCATCAATGATCAATCACTAAATTAATTTCAAGAGTCTCTTGGATTGAAGCTTTCTCATTAATTTCCCGTTTATCTTCAATTCTATTTGCTTATGTTTACATTGTTTGTTTAATTTTAGTTTCTAATTAGATAATCACAAACCCCCTATTTTATACTATCAGTACATAGAAATTAATCACTGGTCTCTGTAGTTTGACTTGGACTTACCATGCTATAAGCAAGGTAGTTAAGTATTATCATTGTTGATTTTAACAACCATCAGGCCCCTATTCCAGTCTATGGCGAAGGCTTCTAACCTTTATTTGTTTTAGAGGGCAATGGACATAATCAAATTGTTGACACAAAAGCAACTAAATAGCTACTTGCTAAACCATTATCTTCTTAGGAAAGACACACAATGGACCTTGCATGTAAGTTCAACCTTGTCACAAACAATATATGTGAATCTTTCAATAATTGGTTAACAAATAATAGGGAAAAAAACAATTATGTCAATGGTTGAGTCTATAAGGCATAGATTGATTGATAAGTTACATGAGAGATATGAGAAAGCATGTGCATGGGAATACAACATAGCACCTAGGATTAGGAAAGATGTAGATAAAACTATATAAGATGGTAGACTTTCTATTGTCACATGTGTTAGGGATAGTGAATACCAAGTTAAGGATGGGTACACTACCTTTTTAGTTAATCTTGGGACAAGAACTTGTGGCTATAATTTTTGGAATATTTTAGGTTAGCCTTGTAAAGTTGTATTATTGTTATTACTCACAAAAGACCTAGCATTCAAAGGTATTGTGATGTCTGCTATTCAAGGGAAAAATATTCACTTGCTTACTTTCAAATAATTCATCCCATACCTGATTTGGATGAGGTTATAGCTTAATAAGAAGGTGGTGCAACGTCTTGTCACCAAATTGAGCCTCTCAAATTACAATGGGCTTCAGGAAGGTGAAAAAGAAATAGGAAGAGAGTTTCTGATGAAACACCAAGTGGAATGAGTGAAGCAAGAAGGTCAAGCACTGTGAGGTATGATATCTACAAAGAATTTGGCCACAATAAGCACACATGTAAAGGGATTAAGTGGGGTAGAAGCAAAAGAAGGTAATCTAATGATTTCACATGTCATCTATCAAAATCTATATCCATATCATTTATGTTACATTTGATTTGTAATTTTCATTTAACATGTGCAAAGAACTCAAGCTGAAAGAAGTGGAAAAACTAGACAAGGTGCAATAAGGAACAATGCAAGGCAAAGGGTAATTATATATATATAATTTGTGAAATTAATTTATATTTAAATAATATTATTTTGATCCCATATTGGATACACTACAACATTTTTAGCCTTTGTTAACACTAAACTCATCATCACTTAAAAACTATTGCCTATAACTAAAATAGGTAATAGTTTTTTTTATTGTTGCCTTTGTTTCTATTTTTAAGCAACAATCACTTAAAACCATTGCCATAGATATAACTGACAACACTTTTTTAAGTGTTGCAAAATTTTGATTAGTAAGCAACACTTACATTATGTTACCAAAATTTTTTTTTTTTACAATTTTATAATGTTAATAAATACTTTTGGTTTTATAAGTTTTTCTTTTTGTATAACAAAAAAAAGAAAAAAAAATACTATTACAATATATCTCCCCCGCCATTATTTCCCTTTTCCTCCTCTGTTCCCTCTGCTTTTGGACTATCTCCTGCCAAGCTATGCACTACTCCTTCTGCTCCTTCTGCTTTTGCTTCTACTTCTACTGCTTCTACTTCTGTTTCTACTGCTTCTGCTTTTGCTGCTACTACTTCTAGGTCTACTTGATCCTTCTGTGTGCACTTCTGCTTCTACTCCTTCTACTTCTGCTTTTGCTTGCTGAGTTCTCCGGTGTTTCTTCAGCTAGTGATCTAGCCCATGCTAAAAAATGTCAGGGTAAGTATTTTATTTTGTGTTTGGTTTAATCTTTTCTTTTGTGAACTTTATTTTGATATAACTGAGAGAGTGTCATTGGGCTTCCATGGCTTTCAATGAAATTAAAACCTATGAAAACACAAATTGATGATGTTTGATTTGA
>JANHAO010007319.1:0-20282 GCA_026873985.1 Saraca asoca
TCTATATTAAAGATTGATGTAGTTTTTCTGTACAGTTTAGAATCTTGGAAAAACTACGAATGATAATGTTTAGATTTTCTAACAAAGTCAAGCTACTTCAAACCGGAAAGGTCTATCTCTCTTATCAACTTGCCCACCATGAATATTAATGAGAAGAGGATGATTGTAAAAGTAAATCCGAGGTAAGGTTTTTACAGTACCATCCCCAAACTTTATCTGCCAATCAGAATTACACAGAGCCTAGTCAAGCCACTCAAAAACTCTAGGATAGCTATCCCTTCTAGCGCCCCTTCAGGTGAAATGAGATCCTTGCCATCCAAGAACTAAGTAACCACATCTTTCAATCCACTCAGCAAAAATTTAACAAGTATGTATAACCGGAGCACCGCCTTTCTTCTCACTATCATCAACAATGTCACTGAAATTGCTTGTAAGCAACCAAGGGTGAGTTATTTGGCAAAAGATATCAAAGAGTTGCTCTCACATTTAGCTTTCAAGTGATAGGACAATGCACCAAGACATAGGTGAATTAGTGTTTAAAAATAATTGGCAAATTTATATTTAAAAACTTTTCCTCCAAAAAGACAAGTAAATAATTCATATGAAAGATCAAGTAAATATCAAATAGAAATAAGCAAGTTAAAGTCCATGAAAATAAAATAATAGAGAAAGAGAATGATAGCACTTATGTATAGAGATTCGATAGTCCCAAAAGAAAACTATCTCTTTGGGTTTACTCTTCTCTCTCAATGTCAAAGCTAACTTTGAGGTTATCTACTAGCAATTTTCTTTTTGTAGCCTTTACAATTTTTCTCACTTGACCTTTCAATGACCAAGCAATCCTATCTCTTAACTTGAGATTTTTCTAACTTCACACCAAGGAAAAATTCCTACTTATAATTTTTCTACAAGTGTTTCACTCACACTCAACCCCTAACTTGTTAACCTTTTACAAAACTTAAGAATAAAAAAGGATTTGTATATAAGATATTACAATATTTCTCATACTCTCAATGTGTAGATTTGTAAAAAAAAAAGTTTAGAAGAAAATTTAAGAGAATTTAGATTTAGAGAGAGAAGTCTTCTTAGAGAGGTAAGGAGATTTGCTTGTATATTTTGAAGTGAAAACCATTTTCCTTTTAATAGTTAAGCTAGGCACCAAAGAGGATTTTGGTCTCCAAGAATATTGCTTGCTCTTTATAATACCTTGATTTTTGTAAAATTAATTTTGATAATAAAATGACTTTCAAAAAGAAAAAAATAGGAAAGGTGAATTTGAAATTTTTGATAATTTTGAAACTATAATTTTGGGTTACAAGGAGTCTAAATATAGTAGAAATAAATTATATGAATTTTAAGAATCTTCAAGCAACCAAAATTTCCATTATGGATGCTTAGAAAATAAAATTTGTGTTTTTCAAATTTAATTTCTAAAAAACTTCAAAAAAATCAAAACTAGGGCTATAAGTACCCATTGAGTGTAAAATTATAGTTGTTATGAAGGTAATTAATTTAAATAATTTATGTTAAAATTTCACGACAATTTGCGATTGATGAGCATGTTAATTTTAGACTTAAAATTGAGGAAATAAGAAAAGTTTTTGAAATAAAAATAGGGTCAATTGGAAGTTAAAGGTCTAAGGACACAAAATTTTCCATTTTGCCTTCAAGAGGCTAGCTGCCTCTTTATCTTCTTCACCCTTATCCGGTTGCAATCCATGCAACTCAACTTCTTCACCAAGCTACACATTTTCTCTCTTTACAACACACACACACACTCTCTCTCTTCAAGTAAGTCTTTCATCTTTTCATGTTAATTTCTTAAATTTTTACTACTGTTTCCTCTTTTCTTTCTCTTTAATTTGGTACCAAAATCATGTTGATTAATGGAAAAAAAAATCTAAAAAATGAATTTTTGAAGCCAATAGTTACTATTTATGTTACTGTTCAACCTATAAACCCAAATGATTGTTTGGTGATTTTAGAGCTTAAATTTGTTACTTCTAGCGTGGTTCTTTGCAATGAAACCATAATCTAATAGTAGTTGGTTGTTTGGTGGGAGAAAAACCTTGAAATTCTAAGAAACTAATATGCTCTTCTTTCTTGTTCTTGAAGAGTATTGAGGACCCTTGTAGATTTTGATTACATTTCTTGTTTCCAATTACTAAGGTGAGTGATTCTTACCTTTCGTGTGAATCATATTGTATTTATTGATTGTAATCCTCTGATTGTGGAAGCAAGTTGATAAAAATGGATATTTGTGATTATATAATAAATTTTGAGTTTGAATGGTCTTGTTGATATAATGATTGGTTTTCTAGTGAAAAGATTGTGCTTTAAGTGTGTTTAAGTCTTCAAAATATGCCATGTTGAATTGTTATGATTTGGAGTAAGTCTAGAAGTTGTTTCTCCTATTTTTCTATTATTTTTTGCATTTTCTAGAATTCATGAATTGAATCGCCACTTGTTACACTGTCCTTAACATCATGCTTATAAGAATTAAGCTGTATTGTGTCTTGAGATTTGAATAAGGAATTGAACTAAATTCTTGTGAGTCGAATTGAACTGTTCTACCTTGTTTTTTTTATTCTAATCATGATTCTTATCATATGCATAACTTGGACTTTCCAAAGGTTTTCAAATTTTGGTGAGTAAACTCACATTTTGAATCGAATTTCCTTGAGTTGTATCAGATCCTTCTTATATGATTCCCATGATTCTAATCACTATTCTACTCATATTTCATCCTCGATCATGCTCGTAATTCTGATCGCACCTCCAAAATTTTTCACTCTTTCAGCTTAAATGTTCTTCTTTCTAAGACATCTTTTATTTATTTATTTTTTAGTTTAATCTCCTATGAAATCTAGCTAACTCAAATATAGCACCTAATAAATACTAATTGAGTAACTCATAAGCCAATATCAATAAATCTAATACTAGTCTATACGTCGATGTTAAGGTATGGAAATTATTTTGGTAACTATTATGATAATGCAACAAAGTACGTATGGTTGTAATTGTGATGGAATGTGATTTATGTGATCAAGATTATGATCGAATGTAAATGTTATGATACAATTTTTGTAAGTATTGATATTATTTAAAGCTGAGAATTTCCCCTTGAGATATGTGATGGCATATAGTATATGATGGTGATGAAATGTGAATGATGTGACAAGATGGGGGTAATTGAATCGGATTCTGGATTTACATGTTTTGATATGGTGTGAGGGATAAAATAGAACTTAAAGGGATAAGACTAGAACAGAGTAACAAGGAGGATTTTGATTGATATTATTTATTTTACCTCTTATTTGAATTATTATTTGGAAAAACTTGAAAAAGATATAAAGTGAATTGATATGTGATAAATAATGATGATGGTTTGAGGCCTTGACATATATGATTGGATTAACATGGTGTGAAATAAAATTAAATGAATGGCTATGATTTTCATGTATTGTGTTATTATTGAGACATTCATGAGTTAGATATGGATGTATTTCACTGAGCCCCGGACTTACTTTTCAATAGATTATTTTTTTTTTAGATTCTCAAGATCCTGTTAATAAACCATTCTCATGTTTCTATGGATTATTTTTTTAGATTCTCAAGATCCTATTAATAAACCACTCTCAGAAAATTAAAAATGAATAGTGAACCAATGAAGATTATTTCTGACACATATTCCACCACCGTGTCAAGTCCCCTAGGTGTATATAAGATTAGGATTCATTACATAATTATTTTGAATGTAGCTGGGTATGAAGTGTTACATGAGTCCGAAACCATTCCCATGGAAGTCCTAAACATCCTATTGATGATGGCCTTAGGATGGTTTGATCCCTAGAGGATTTACTATCTTTACATATTTTACTAAACTTTCTTATAAAAACTATAAATAATATGACCACTAGACTTAGTTATATTAACTTATGCTTTTTATTTCACGGTAAGTTATAGGTATAGGAATGACTTTTGAATAGAGGGTTGTAATGTAGTTGGAAACTTGTACATAACTTGTGAATAAATGTTTAATCTAGCATGTGCCTATTGGGCAATGCTATTGTATATTATGATATATGTTCTTATTCCAAGTTGTTCTACTTTTATTTTATAAGTCTTTAATATTCAAATCAATAAATTAAAATTGAGTAAAAATGACTAGAAATAGTGAAACAAGCATGAATAGAAATAGGTAATGGAAAATGGATAAAGGCTGGTGACTATCAATAAATGATTGATACTCACGTTGGCCATGACCAGGAAATTGGATCATAACAATCTTTTAGAATGTCCAGGGACTTGTCACTCTTGATCAGATGCATTGGACTTAGAGCAACTTGCTCTTATAGTTGAAATTTGAATTTTTATAAGTTGTTATTATCAAGGACAATAGGCTGGCTTATTTTGAATGATTTTTCATTTGAATTTTGAAGTTCTAATGGAGATGCCTTAGTCAAGTTCAAAACTTTTAACTTGCTTTTTCATATACTTTTGAAAACTCCTAGAGTTGTTACTATCACTAAGCAGTAGGTTAGCTCAACTTAGTTGCTGTTTCAAAATATCTATATGTTAAATGTGGTCTTCCACCTTAGCATGATGTAGCAAATGGCAAAGAGCAACTACCTGGATCAGTTTTACGTAAACTTTCTACAATATGTCAGCGTTAGACTATAAAGGGAAATATGCATTCTATAGGCTTTTCTAGATGCAATTCAAAGGGCAAACATTCAAATAATTGTTTGGGAAAATAGTACAACATATTATGTAAACTAGATATTCCTTTTTAGTGAAATTTCATGAATAAACATAGTAGTAACAATGTTGTAGAATTGTAATAGAGAGCAAAGAGTAATCACTGGATAAACCAATTTTTAACAATTTAAACTAGAAAATTTTAGAGTATTTTAATTCATTCATTTATGCATAAGTCTAAAACATTTAGCATGACATTATTTTAATATCAAATATCTAAGAAATAAAGATATATCATATAAACACTAGTTAGATAGATATGTATGCTTAGAATTTAAAATTTTACTGAGTGAAGAGCAACTGGGTAGAAACTAGTCAAAACACTTAAACTAGTTATCTTCAAAACATAATAAGGCATATTAAACCATAAAAGGTTTCACATTCTCCCTTTTTTTTTATGATGACGCCTAACAAAGACGTTAGCATGAGAACAAGATAAAACCATGATAAACCAATAGAAAATATAAGCATATTTTTCAATTTCAAAACTAGATCTGCTTGCACTTTTATCTATTCTTCCTTGTTTTCAGCAAATCATAGATCTGTTTGCTCTTTGCTACTAGAATTTTCTCCCCCTTCATAATCAAAACACTAAGAACATTAAAAGCACTATTATGGTAAAACATAATAGGTTGCATGTTTCTAAGGTAGGAAACTCCAGAAATAATTAATATATAGGGAGTGGGAATCATATGCATTTAATAAAACTCCCCCTATATTAATGAACTATGACTCTACAAAAGTAGTTAATTTTCAACATATATCTAATAGGTATAGTTATGAGAACAAAAAAGATGTAACAACAAACCAAAACATCATATTAATTAACTAAAGGTTTCAACAACCAAAAGGGTGTAACTATTAAACTTATATGCATGTCAAAATAGTACAATGCACATGATCCAAAAAGAAATTTAAGAGCTGTCATGATCCTAAAATAAGAAATTAAAATGCTGACATGAGAAAACATTAAATACCCATAAACAACAAGCTAGAGAAACATAATAAATAGTGACCTAGCTACATGAAACAACTGATAAGTGCTGTAACATGGTAAATCTGATCCGAAGCCTTCTAATGGTTGCAAAGGCAGCTTAGATCTGGTTCATTGTCAGATTAGGCAATCTTTGAATTTCTTGGTTTATCCTCTCTAAATTTTTCTAAACTTGCTCTTTCCACCTCATCAAATCATCTTGAATCAATCCAACTTGTAGTTCTAGAAAGCTCAATCTTACTTCTACTATAAGTACATTGTCAATCACAAAAGGGTTTTACTAGTTTGCTCATTTGTGAAGCTTGGGTTAGTTTGATTAGTAGGCTCAGTAGTCACATTAGGCATAATAAACAAGGATTGCTCTAGTAGGTCCTCTAAGATTTATTAGAACAAGGGTAAGTTGGATACTATGTGGCTTATGCAACTAGAGTTGTAAAACAATCAAATACATTTAGAATAATAGAAGGAGAGCATGGAATAGGAAAGTAGTGAACCTGGGTTGTTTGGGAAGTTGTGGCCTAGTTGACTTCTTCATGAAAGTTGCTTGAGCTAGAAGCTTTGGTAGAAATGATGGGAGAGAGAATTGAAAATGCAATAGGCTCTTCAATAGGGGCATTAGGCTTTTTTCTTAGCATAAGCAATAGGCACATTGGGAGCTATGATGGTAGGTTCAATAGGCTCATTAAGGAGTTTGTTCAAGTTTGGTTGCTATTTATGGGTAACAAGTGCAAGACCATTTGGACAAGTTTGTTGAGCATCTTGACCAGAGTTGATCTCATTGTTTATAAGGTCAATAGTATCCATCTTCTTATCATTGAAACTTGTTATGGTTGTTTTTGTTAGAGAAGAGAAGGTTGTGTAGAAGTAATCATTAGGAGCTGGTTGGTATTAGCTCTCCTTCAATATGTGCTTGTTCTTTTAGATTTGGATTAGCCATCTTAATGGATTGAAAAAACACAATTTCTTCTTCTTCACCATCAGGTCCCTTAATAAAGACTAGTATGTGTCTAATTATTTCTTTTTTGGTTAAAGAGCAACCTTTAGAGTAGATGAAGCACTTAGCCTATTGGATCTTCTAGGAGTAGAAAACTCTTCAAGTCTGGATCTTCTTAGCTCCTTTTACATACTATTTCAAACTTGTTTCTTATGACTCTTTCTAGGATAGTTAAGCAATTTTTTTTTCTTTTAAGTCAATTGTAGGTTTTGCATGTTTGGATTTTTTTTAAATAAGCTGTTCAAAGATGGAGATGCCCTTGCTCTTTTTAACCAGTGGGATTTCTTCTTCTTTATATGATGTTGAGGAATCAATAGGTTTTCTTTAGTGTCAGAGTTGTTTCTTCCTTAGTTCCTTGCTTTTTACTAGTAAGAGATTTTTCTAGCTTTCTTTTGACTCCACTAACAACTTTAGGACTTTCTAAGCTTTTTCATTTTACCACTTTGGTAGGATAAAGTGTGGGTCCATGTTGTATTCATCACATTTCCATTAGTCACCTTTTTTCATTTTTCATAAGACAAGTTAACACCAAGAGCCTTATAAATCTGAGTAATAAGCATTCCATATGGTAGAGGAGCTCTACCTTTGTTAAGTTCTTGACCCATATGTTAAATGATTAAATGTCCTAAGTTGATTTCAAACCCAATTTCAATTTCCCATAATAGGAAAGTCTCAAATCCACTAATATGTTAGGAAAAATATATCAAAAGCATCAAATATGCTGATAAAAGAGCATAAAATATGTGCGGTAGAATTTTTAAATTTTTTCCAAACTCAGATCATGTTGTTTACAAATTAATTTATAAAGCATGATATAATTTAAATAAATTTAAAGTAACAATTTAAATTATACTTTTTTTAGAGTTATTCTTAGAATCCTCAGTTTCTAAATATGAATTTAATCTCTAAACAATTCCATGAACAAGCAGTATGATCAAGTCTTCCGGATTGTCTTTAGGCAACTCCTTCAGATTTGATCTCTAATACCAATAATGATCCACATGAACTAATTCAATCCAAAGCCTCCATCAATGTTCACATAATAGGTAAAGTAAGAAAATCAATAGCTTAGCTTAAGAGGTGCTAGCTCTCTAAAGAATCATAAATTCACTTGGCCAAGGTTGGTGTTTGAATGCAAAGAGGAGATGAGAAATGAGATCAAATAGAGAGAGTTAGACACATAACATATATCCTAAGGTTGTATTAGTGTGTGTTATTACACATTTTTGTTCTAGGGTTGGCATTTCACTCTTTTAAATAGAATAGTTTGGAGCACAATTAAGAGTGGAGAGCAAGCATGAATGATGCACAAGTTAGGATTTTCCTTTGTTTATGTTGTCCACTTATTAAGTGGATGGATCTTTGATGAGACCTTGGTTCCTTAGCTTGTGCTATGGCTCCATAATAACAAAGTCAGAAGTTACCCTTAATTCAGTGATGAACTTCTTTATCCAAACAACTTTCTTTACCATTTCTAAAGTAGCAATGTACTTAGCTTCAATTATAGAATCTATTATGGTATCTTGCTTAAAACCTTTCTAACATATTGCACTTTATTAAGAGTGAATACAAATCCTGACTATGATTTATAATCATCCTGATCTAACTGATAGCTTGCATATATAAAGCCTTTTATTCTCAAGTCAAGGTTTCTTCAATATATCAAGAACTTATCTTTTAATCTTCTCAAGCACTTAAGGATGGTTTAGACTACACTCTAGTATTTTTCACTCAGATTGCTTGATATCTACTAGTGAAACTTAGTGTATAGGAGATCTCATGCCACATATATAGTATGGCATACATGATTGATCTTATTACAGATGTATAGGGAATCTCATTCATGCGTTTCCACTAATCTTTCATCTTAGGACACTATATCTTAGACAAGTGAAAACTATGAGGCATGGGTAATAACCTTTTCTTAGGACCATTTATGCTAAACCTTTTTATCATTTTATCTATGTATGTGAATTGGAAGAAGACAAGTAACCTTTTAGATTTGTTCTTGTAGATCTTCATACATAGAATGTAGCTTGCTTCTCATAAATCCTTCATGGAGAATGTCTTGGACATTAATAACTTAACAGATTGTACAATGGAAATGCCATTTTCTATAACCAATATGTCATCTACATATAGTGATAGGAAGAAGATGGCATTTCTACTAACTTTCTTGTACACATGGTTTATCAGCATTCTTGATAAAGTTGAATGATTTGATTGCTTCATCCAAATGGATGTTCTAATTGCATGAAGCTTGCTTCAATTCATATATAAACCTTTATTGCTTGCATACCTTTTAGGGTTCAATCTTAGAGATAAAGCCTTTAGGTTGCATCATATATACATCCTAGTTTCCATTAAGGAAAGCTATTTTGACATCCATTTGCTAAATCTCATAGTTATGGTATGCAACTATTGCAAGTAAAATCCTAATGGACTTTAATGTGACAACGGGCAAAAAGGTTTCCTCATAGCCAATACTTTGTACTTGTTTATAATTTTTGCCACCAACCTAGCCTTATAGGTTTGTACTTTGCCATTTGTATCTATCTTTCTTTTAAAGATCCATCTGCACTCAATGAGTTTTATTCCTTTGGGTGCAGTGACCAAGTCTCATACTTAGTTTTCATACATTGATTTCATTTCGGATCTTATGGCTTTTCACCTCTTTAAGGAATCAATATTTGATATTACTTTTTGGTAACTAGTAAGTTTGTTGCTGTTCTCTTTTATGTGAGGAGAAAACCATATTTTTCAAGTTCATGATGTTCCCTGATAGACCTCTAGAGTACAGGTTTACTTTAAGCTTGATTACTTAACTCTTTAAAATGCTTAATTAGGCTTATCCTTAAACATGTGATCTATGTTATTATATGGATCTTGAACCTCTTCAAGTTCTACTTTACTCCCACTAGCCTTTTCAAGGATAAATTTTTTTTCCAGGAAGTTAGCATTTGTGAAGACAAAGACCTTTTGCTTAATAGGGTGGTAAAAGTAGTAATCTTTGTTTTCTTAGGATATCCCATAAATAAGCATTTATCACTCTTAGATTCGAGCTTGTCTGTGATGACCCGTTTCATATAAGGTGAATATCCCTAAATCTTTAAATGCAAAAGACTTAGCTTCTCCCCAAATCATAGCTTGTATGGTGTCTTATCAAGAGCCTTTGATGGGATATGGTTAAATATGTATGTAGCAGTTTCTAAACTATAGTCCCAAAAGAGATTGTTAAAATTGTAAAGCTCATCATGGACCATACCATGTCAAGGAAAATACAATTTCTACTATTATAAGCGAAAAATAGCCTCAAAAGAACGGGAGAACCTCGAACCTAGCAGAAGCCAAGCCCTTCACCTCGCCAAAGGTGCCCAACAAGCTTCGCTTCACCTTCCATCAGAAAGCGGCACAGCAAAGTCGTCCTGATATTAGCTCGCGAAGTAGTCAATCATCTTGCTTGAGCTCTCCACCTCACTACAGTGGCACCGAGCTCACTACAGTGACCTCCCACAGTGACCCAAAGTAAGGAATCCCCAGTTCGGGATGACGAACCCTTTGCACGGTAAGACCATACCAAGTAGAAGATGCTTACAGATACAAGTCCACAGCTGACAAGAGGGACCTATCCTGCAGCCCACATCCTGTAATAGTCGAATTTTAGTTTTTACTATCTTTTCCATTTATATCTTTATGTAACACAACTGTAGCTTGTAATTAATGCATGTAACTCCTCCTTCCTCTATAAATAGGATTGCATTATTAGAAGAGGAGTAGGTAGGCATCTTATAAGCTAATACTCTATACAAACAATCCTTTGTATTAATAAAATCCCTACCATAGACGTAGGGTCTGGTGCCATCCGAATTTAGCCGAACCACGTTAAATCTTGCCTTTCTCTCTTCTTCCCCTTGTCTATCCTCGCTCATCGCACCTCTCCTCAACATAAAAAATGGCTTGGTAAGAGAATTGATCTCTTATTGATAGGAACTTGGCATCGAACCAAATTCCACCGTCAACATTTTGGCACTAGAAGGAGGGTTTAACTATTTTATGTACCCGTTTCCCATACTTATCTCCACAGAAGAAATGGCTAGAGGAAGGACCACATGAAGTTCAACCACTCCTATCATTCAACCAGCGGACACCCCAGCCATGGGGGCTCATCGTCACTCTACCCCTATCCCTGGAAATGAGGAGATACGGATGCCCAGCCAACCCTAACCGACGCTTGAGAACATAGTGAGAGAGTTAGTCGAAACTGTCAAAGCCTTGACATAAGCTCAAGCCCTAGGGGCTCAAAAACAAGAAGAGATCATGACCCAACTTCAGCAGCTCGGTAAGGAGGCACAGAGAGGAACTCACAAGGATTACGATAGTCAATGATTGGGGGCCTCTCAACGGGCGAAAAGCTATGCCCCTCAGCCTGAAAAGCAACAGCCGACCATAGAGGAACTCCTCTAAAGGTTAAAATAACTAGAGGAATGCCCGCAGCCTCAAAGCCACCACCCTCACCACGAGGAAAATTCACCCTTCTCTATGGAGATCAAAAAGCAGCCTCTCCCGCAAAAACTCAAAGTGCCTGTGATCCCACTGTATGACAAAAACCACGACCCGTGCGACCACCTGGACGTGCTCAACATCTAGATGGACTTGCAAACAAGTGACCCTTTGATCAAATGTCACATCTTCCCAGCTACACTAGGAGGTATACCGCAGATATGGTTCAAAAACCTCCTAACACATAGCGTCAATAGTTAGGAAGAATGCTAAAGAAAATTCATCGATTAATACTGGGCAATGAAGAAACAACTTGCACCCCTTGCCATCACGCGATAATCTTCTAGTGTAAAGACGAACCGATTAAAAACTACATAGCCCAATTTAGGCACGAGGGCAACTCTGTGGAGAATCTTTCAGAGGAAAGTATTTTAACAGTGATCTCAGCAGGACTTTGCAAAGATGAAAAATTATACCGAAGCCTCTATAAGTCCCCAACTCAAGACCTTATTGAATTCTACGAACGAGCTACCATAGGAAGAAACCTTCAGAATGGAGGAACCAAAGCATAAAGTGGGCCCCAATGGTCCCACCGCGAGTAAAAAGAGGGGTAGCAAGAGTCACGATGACCCTACTCCTCATCTCGCAAAGAAGGCAAAGCCTCAACGACCTAGAGGCCACTTTGAAAGCTACAGCATCTTGTTAGATACGCAGGACAGAATCTTTGCCACAGAAAGACACAATGAGGACTTTAGAAAGCCCAGACTAATGAGAGTATACATTAAGTCCAGAGACCAAAGCAAATTTTACACTTACCATAATGAGGCTGGACATGCTACCTCAGAATGTTGAGTAATAAAAGACGCCATTAAAGACCTCATCAGAAAAGGCCAACTACAGGATTATATGGTAAGACCGCCTAGACAGCGCGCTCAATAGGCTCAACGAGTTACCACCCAAGAGCCTGAGCCCTCCATCAAAATCATATTCTAATTCTGTAACACTCATTTGTCATCAATGGCAATTAATTGTATCAATTATTATATGCTGAATCAATGTAAGTTGTCGATTGGCCAAGAACAGCATTGTCTAGTTAAAGAGTTTTCACTTTGTCATTACAAGGATTCATCCGGGGGTGAGATGGCGTAAGGCCTACCCCATCAGTACATCCAAAGCGAGCCATATTCCATGAATTACGACCAAGGGAACGAATTCCCCGACCATTGAGCAACAAGCTTACTATCTCGCTGAGCAATGAGCTTGCTACAAGGCTAAGCAACGAGCTTGCTACCTCACTGAGCAATGAGCTTGTTGCGAGATTGAGCAACAGGTTTGCTATCCCACTGAGCAACAGGCTTGCTGCAAAATTGAGCAACGAGTTTGCTGTAGTACAGACGTGCGATCCTACTTGGTGAGGAGTTATCACCTCACCACAACAAAATAAGATCGAGGATGAGACAGCCCCAGGGCCTACCTCGATGATGTGCTCAAATTTAATGATAGGCCACCAGCCCACTACAGCACAAGGATGCTGAAACAAAATTGTTGCAGCTTTCATGCAATTGAGCACCCCCAGCTAGTATGTAGATGAGGAATCATAACTCTCATGTGGAAGAACTCTCATGGCTCAAACAAGATTTCTCAGGCACAGCTCGCATGCAACCCCACTCTCACTCATGACAGATTAAGCAACCAGAAAGGTAAAACATGACTGATTGGCCAAAAAGAGATTTTATTAATCATTAGAAATTTACATATAACGATGCATGAAGCATCCGGTACAACATTCAAGGAAAGAGAAGCTCACATAGTGAAAAGATCTCACTCAATGAGATAAAATTACATCAAAAGAAGAAATACAGAAACAAAGGTAAGAAGCTTAAAGGCCTGGCACTACCATTCCTATAAAAAAAGTAGAAGGCCAGTCAGTGAGCTCTTACCTGCAGGAAGGACAACAATCTTCAGCTACTTCTGCTTATATTTCTCTGGCATATCTACCTAAGCCAGACCCAGAGCAAATCAAAATGTCATAAGAAGCTAGCTGACCAGGCAGTAGTTCATAAGCAACATTGGGAGGAGATAATCAAGGATTTGCACAAGACTCCCTAGGAGCCCACCAGGTGGATCCTACAGTGAAGCCACATGTAACAGGCTATCCATGCCTCCCGACACTCTACAACAAACCATCCATGCCTTGACAAGCTTTGTTGGAAGCAAAGCCAATAGAAATGCAGGGGGCTCTTCAGTCTCTTCCATTCGAACTCTTTTGGGGCAAAAGGAAAAAACCCCACGAGTATAAAAAGACTCGATCGATCCCCTAAAGGATCCAGAAGGCATCCAACTGATCTTCATTTGACGACCCAAAACCAGTGGTAATGCCACGCTAACGGCCAAAAATGGCATACTGAAGAAAGTATGGCTTAAAGTAGAATGAAAAGACATTCGTCATGACAATATAGTTAAGTAAAGACTCTGACCAAGAGTATCAAGCAAAGCCTCATAAGCTTACAACTCCTAATTCATAAAGTAAACTGAGAATTGGGGGCTTATGTTATAGGAAAAAAGTAACCTTGAAAGAACGGGAGAGCCTCGAACCCAATAGAAGCCAAGCCCCTCGCCTCGCCAAAGGCACCCAACAAGCTTCACTTCACCCTCCATCAGAAAGTGGCATAGTGAAGTCGTCCTGATATTAGCTCACGAAGCAGTCAATCATCCTACTCAAGCTCTCCACCTTGCTACAATGGCACCAAGCTCACTACAGCAACCTCCTATAGTAACCTCGTGTAAGGAACCCTAGCTCGGGATGATGAACCCTCTACACGGTAAGACCACACCTAGTGAAAGATGCTTACAGATACAAGTCCACAGTTGACAAGAGGGACCCATCCTGTAGCCCACATCTTGCAACAGTCAGATTTTAGTTTTTACTATCTTTTTCATTTATATCTTGATGTAACACAATTGTAGCTTGTAATTAATGCATGTAACTCCTCCTTCCTCTATAAATAAGATTGCATTCTTAGAAGAGGAGGGGCTCGGCATCTTATAAGCCAATGCTCTATATAAACAATCCTTCGTATCAATAACATCTCCGTTGTGGATGTAGGGTTCGGTGTCACCTGGATTTAGTCAAACCACGTTAAATCTTGCCTTTCTCTCTTCTTCCCCTTGTCTATCCTCGCTCACAGCACCTCTCCTTAACACAAAAAATGGCTTGGTAAGAGAACTGATCTCCCATTGATAGGAACTTGGCCCTTAACCAAATTCCATCGTCAACATCTACTTTCTAACATACTATTCATTTGTGTCATTATAGGTGGAGTCCATTGTTAAAGAATCTCAAACTCTTTTAAATAATCCATAAATTCCTGGCATAAGTATTCTTCACCTCGATTAGATATAAGTATCATGATATAGTTTGTTTCTTTACTTCACTTTTGAATTCTTTGAACTTTTCCAAGGCCTTGTATTTCATCAAATACACATACTTATACCTAGAAGAGTCATTGGTAAAGGTGATGAAGTAAGAAAATATACCATTTGCTAGAGTAGTCATTAGACCACATACATCACTATGTATCAACTCTAGTACTTTTTTGGCATGTTAACCCTTTTTGGTAAAAGGTTTCTTAGTCATTTTTCCAATGAGACATGATGCATAAGTTTTATATGATTCATAATCAAATAGATCCAACTATCCATCTTTATGTTACTTTGTAATTTTAGTTTTATTAATATGACTAAGTCTACAATGCCAAAGATAAGACAAATTTATGGATTTATTAGACTTTGATTTTTTTTTTTGTTTTGGCGATAGTTAAGATCTCTTATCTTAGTTCTAGAATATACAATCCATTAATAAGTTTGCCATTACTATAAAACATCTTACAATTTGAAAATGAACAACTATTATGCTTAAAGATAAAAACTAATCCTTCTTGGTCTAAACAATAAATGGAAATAATATTCTTAGAAATTACAGGAATATAATAATAATTATTTAGTTCTAGAGTCAAGCTCGTTACACAATTCTAAAAAGTAGGTTCATGCGTTGACATGAGCAACTTTTGCTTTTCCCAATGCACAAGTCTACTTCACCTTTTTGTAGCTTTTTACTGATTCTTAGTCTCTACAGATCATTACAAATGTGTAAGCCACAATTGATATCTAATGCCTAAGAATTAGTAGAATAATATGACAAGTTGATCTCTCTTACTAGGATACTTGAAGTAGAAGCTTCTCTAAGCTTCTTCAGCTTCACGGTCTCAAGATAAGCTTTATAATTTCACCTTCAAAGGCTTTCTACTACACAATGGTAGTAGATGCTTTTAGGAGTGCTCTTTTTCTTCTTCAGTACACCTCCTTTAGGTTTCTCAACCTTAGCTTTAGCCTTAGAACTCTTCTTCTTGGGTTTCTTCATCTTTCCCTTTTTAGGCTTAAAAGATGTACTAACCATCATTATATATTATTCCTTCTTAAGCCCTTGCTTAGGTGAGAGGAGAGGAAAGGAAAGGAAAAGAAAGAAAAGGAAAGGAAAGGAAAATAAAAGGAAAAGAAATAGAAGGAAAAATAATTATAAAATTTAAAAAAAAAATAAAAAATATTGAAAAAATAATTAAATTGCATAATATACAGTTAAAATATACAAATATTACATTCAATTTATGGTCACAACTACATTTCATCGTAAAAAAAATTAAAATTTTCATATTGAAATAAAAATATAATTTTTCTATTTAAATAATAATTTAGCTAAAATTATAAATTTTAAAATATTTTTTAAAAATTATGCAAGTTGTTTTTTTATATACCCATATAAATAGAATGGAATTTTTTGAACCAGAAATTTTCCATTCCAATTCCCATTCCATAACTCTCTTTTGTCTCAGTAACCAAACAGATGCAATAGCTAACAACTAAACAAAAAAAAAAGGGAAAAATCCAATCAATACACACTAGATTTGGCTTATCTTCTGTCACCTGAATTTCACCACACTTGGCATCAAACTCCGTCTCCTTCTTCCCAATCTCACTAGGCCGATATACATAGCAATTTTTTTTTATAAAATACAGTAGCATTTTTTATGTAAAATACAGTAGCAAGTTTTGGCCATTATTCATAATGTAGCAGCATTTTCCTATTAAATACAACAACAATTTTTTTTCTTTATAAAATGCAATAGCATTTTCATGGATACAACAGCAAGGAGGCTGAGCAGATCACACAAGAAGAGGATGTACCACTAGATCTGTAAGAAGGGAACCAAACGGCCGGCCGATATGCACGAAAAAGGGAAGCTGAGGTCGAACCTCCAGTCCGCTGGCTATCCATCATAGATGCAGCTCAAATCAAGTGGCTCTCATCTAGCGTAGATGGTGACAGATGAGAGGGAGGATGCTGGTGACTCATCGAACGGTAGAAGGCAACTGATTTTACTGGCAGAGGGGGAGATGTAGACTGGCTGTGGAGAAGGAGGAGGTTGGGCAAGAATATGTAGTGCTAGTTGTGTCTATTTTCTGTGCATTTCCCCTTCATTTTGAGAGGAAAATTTTCCCGTGGGCCCTATTATTTTTTTTCGTCAATTTTCCATTCCTCTCCCATATTCCGTCCCAGCTAAGCAGAGGAAAATATCTTGGAAAGCGTGTATAATAGAATTTTCCATTCCTTTCCCCCCATTTTCCTCTCACCCAAGCAGGAGGTAAAGGTCATTTTAGTAGTTTTAAGCATACTGAGTAAATTCTACAAGAGAGACTTTTATTTTATTCATAAAGGAATTCATGACAAACTACCCACATAACTTAGGAAGGGAATATAGTATGGTGTTTACTACATGATTATCGTCAATCACATGGTCAAGTTAGGTTTTAGCATATAAGTTGCAATAGAGGATCCCTCAACCATCTTACAATTGAACAATTCATGAGATACCTGGTATCTCTCAATATGAGCATGCTCTTTATATAACTTTAACAAATGCATAATCATTTTAAACGGATCATATTCTCATGCTACTTTTGAAGCTTAGAAGACAATGTAGCTAGTATTGCATATGGTGCTTGTTTAACATCTTCTTGATGTTTCATTTAAGCAATAAAGTCAAAACTTGCATACTCACTTGAACCATCAGCAGAGGTATAAGAGGATCATTTTCAAGGATGTAGGCTATTTTTTCCTACTTAAAGACAATCTTCAAGTTTTATAACTAGTATATATAATTTGGCCCAATTAACTTATTACTTGTCAATATGTTTCTTAAGGAGATGTTATTTGTTATTTTAATAACCTTCAATAAGAATAGAGCAAATTAATATCTAAGCATAATATTCAATTTATATGGACTTTAATAAATGAACTCTCACTATTTTATTCAATTCTAATGACCATCTATCTTATAATTAGATCATCACATTGGATAATAATCTTAGTGAATTAGGATCTTGATTTAATTTATTTGATTTTGACGGAGGCCAAGGAAACTAAATAAATTAACTAGGTAGATAACTCATCTTGTTAATTACATCATAATGTAACTCCTAATCATTAAGTTGACAACTCTTTGTCATTTATTATCCATCATATTAAACATTATTAACATCCTTTTATTTATAATGTTTAAAGTGAAACCTACTCATGCCTAAACACTATATGCTCATGATGGTGGCCATCCAAACTATACATGTTTGCTAAGTTAAAACTATTAAACAAGAATATCACTAATGTTCTAATAATAATAATATAAAAGATCAGCATAATCTTGATAGAGGCGAACAAGTTATCATGAAATCGATCTCTAGTTATCATTATTTTGATGGATGGTGATAAATCATGTTCTTAACATGTAACTTAAATTAATGAGAAATCTTCTAATTAGTTCAGAGCTTAACTATTTGAAGGCCTCGTGTATGGCATGCATACATTTAACTAGTTTATATTCTCACATACATCAATTAGCTTATGTCATACATACATCACTATTTATATCATAATATAAATCACATGCATGCATAACATATATATGATGATTATAGATATTTTTAAAATTATTTCCCTTAAGCCATAAAAGGGAAAAATCTCCATGATATGCACCTCTTATCTCCACAAGTCACACACCATCATGCTTTAGCTGCCTTCTTAAATAACTTCCAAAGAAAAATATAATTCCCTAATTCTATCTTATATAAGTAATTACACCATATAAAAGAAACCTTGAGTTACATTCAAGGAGGGTGAGATGAAAAAAGAATTTTATATTTAGGAAGTTAAGAGAAATGGAGGATATACAAGTCCTATTTAATAAAATACCTAAAAATAGAATATACATTATATTCATAAATGCATTTGATTCATAATCATTCTTCCATGCATTCAAGTATATATGAGACTTATAAAACAAGAAAGCATTGAACATTAATTATTTAATTCAAATAATGGTTATGCTTATTTCAAGTTATATGATCAATATTTAATTCAAGTAAATTGACTAATTTAATTTCATCATCAAAACATCACAATGAATCTATTTTGGAAATTAATCTTAATTAATTTCAATTAATTTTGAAATTAATTAATTAATTAAATCCATTATACTTTCCAAAACTTTGGAATCAAGTCAATAAAATAAAAGAAAATTTTCTAAAATTATTTCTAATTAATTGGTATTGATAATTAAAATAAAAGAAAATTTTTTAAAATGATTTCCAATCAATTAATAATCATATTAAAATTACCTTCAAAGTTCAGGAAACTTTCCATAATTACAAAAATATAATTTATGTAATTTTTTTTTTCAAATTTGGTTATGATTACAATTAATTTTCTAATTTTTTTCAAATTAGATTCAAGGGGCTGATCGATTGTTATTACAACCAATCAAGGTGGTTGAAATAACTACATGTGGTGGCCAAAAAATGACTAGCCATGTTGGTCCAACCAATATAAAGTTTTGGCCAAGAGCTGCTATGGTTGGCCAATTGCTATCTGTAATACCTGAAAAATTAGAAAAATAAAAAGAAAAATTTAAAATAAAAATTTAAAATTGAAAAGGGCTAAAATGAAAAGTTTTCAAGGACTTAATTGAAAAGCCTTATTTTCGGGTGGGGCAACTTTCTGAATAGTCAAAACTTTTGGGCCAAAATGTAATTTTTCCAAAAAAAAATTTAATTATAAATCCCCCCAAGCTACTGCCTTTTTCTCGGTACAGTCTCCTCTTTTCTCCAGATTCTTCCAGCCTCTTCCTCGATCTTTATTTCCTCTTCTCCTCTCTTCTTCTTCGGGCGCGCAAGCAACCAGTAACTCTGGGAAATTTCTGGACGTTCTTCTGCCGTCGGAGCAGAGCCAGCCTTCCCCCAAGGTTCTGGCGAAGCCCAAGTTCCTCTATTGCTCCGGTGTCTCCCCCCTCCAGCGGCCTTGCATGATCGGACTAAAGTTGAAGATTTCAGGCTAGCAAGCTTGATCACCACAAGCTTCCTTTTCGGTGTCTCACTGGCAAATCAGAACCGATGGTGTTGGGTCGTTCGATTTTGCTGATTTGGGATGCCGTCTAACCTCCTTTGCCGACGGCATACACTTCTCTTCTTCCCAAAGGTTCTTCTTGGTTGTATGAGTGTATGGTACTCTACTCCCCTGTTTTAGATGCTGGTTTGACCAGCCTTTGGTTTTGGGCCACCGGCGAAGTTTCGGTCGTCGACGAGCTACCTCCTGGTGCAGTTGGACCTAGTGAGTAATTCTAAATCATCAGATTTATTTTATAGTAACTCTATAGTTGATTTTTCAAGATATCCATGTTAAAAGCTCTGTAGTATAGTTTGTTCCATAGCCTCCACAGGCTCACCAGTAGCATTTTAGCTCCGGTTGAGCTGACTACTAATACTTTGGACCCTAATGAACAATCTTAGAACAAAAGATTTATTCCGTAGTAATCATGTATTAAGACATCAACTTCTTTGTATAGAAGCCTTTATATGTGAAATTCCTGAAAAATGGCTTCTTTTTGTGAAATTGGTTCAGAAACCTCCTTGGAAAAGTGGTGAGAA
>JANHAO010007320.1:0-20299 GCA_026873985.1 Saraca asoca
TAACAAATGATCTTTGGGTTTGACCTGGGTTTGCCATATACTACAAGTAGTTAGGTAACTCAGTTTTATAAATTTCTAATTTGATTGGTATTGACAGCCGCGCATCACCACAATAATGAATGCTAATAACAAATGTGATATTATTATAACTATAGGTCCAATATAAGTACCTAATGATACAGATCATTATATCTGATAGGGATGTTATTGTCATATATGTTTTGAATACTTTTATTCAAACAAATAAAAACACAATGTGAAATGTGTGAGTAACAAAATATACATATCAAAATGTGATCTTATATATATATTTATATCTTACAAAATGGTCCAAAGTATCAACCCAAAATGCCAAAATAAGAATTAATAAATCTCAACTTGATAATAAGACA
The DNA here is from genome assembly GCA_026873985.1 of Saraca asoca. Taxonomy (NCBI): domain Eukaryota; kingdom Viridiplantae; phylum Streptophyta; class Magnoliopsida; order Fabales; family Fabaceae; genus Saraca; species Saraca asoca. Next base: position 393 of record JANHAO010007320.1, read on the forward strand.
GTTTAAATGTCTCTATTAAAACAAATGGCAATATTATTAATACAAATGTGTACAATTAATAACAATATATAAAACATATAATAATATTATTAATACTGTAATAGTGTAAATCTCGTTATCATAATTAAAATAAGTTTAGTATTTCCGCCATTATACAAATGAAACTCATAGTAACCTTAAACACTAAAAGCCAAACTCATTCTAGTTACTTGTTCCTGAACAATTTTACGCCTAAGCCTTTGGTTAGGGGATCCACAAGCATACGATCCATGGCAACATAAATAATGTTTACATATCTTCTCTCTAACAAAATTGATACTTAATATTAAAATACTTTGTATGAGTATAACTTTTATTATTTTGAGAGAAGTTCACTACGATAACATTGTTACAACATATGGTTAAGATCTTAAAAATGCTCTTAACAACTTTGAATCTAGATATTACATTCCTTAATCAAACAACGTAACAAGTAGCTTCATAACATGTGACGTACTCTTCTTCCATAGTAGAGGTTGCTATGATTGATTGTACGACATTTTTCCATAGAACAGCTCCTCCTGCCATCAAAAAGATATATCCAAATTTTGACCTCTTGTTATTTAAATAACACACAATCAAAGTCAAAGTAGCCTCTAACAACCAAATCTATAATAGGTCAGCATAAAATTATTTTTACCTTGTAGGTACTTTATGACTTTCTTTGTAGTAATCCAATGTCTTTGACCAGAATCACTAAAGTATCTCTCAAGTACACCAATTGCATAAGTACTATGAATATGTGTACATACTTGAGCATACATCAAGCTACCAACAACTAAAGCATATGGGACCTACTTTGTATATTTGATCTTTTTTCATCATTTTAAGGATATTGGGCTTTAAAAAAAATCTCACACCTCTTGAAGGGTGCAATACTTTGAAAGCATATAAAACATATTGAACTTTTTAAGCACCTTTTCAATATTTGATCTTTGAGACAAGCCAATAAGACCTTGGTCTATATGCCAAGCATCAAAGAGACATCACTAAGATCTTTCATATCAAAATACATCGACAACATTTACTTTGTCTCAATCACAAGGCTCATATCATTATTTGCAAAGAGAATATCATTAATATACAAGAATAAAATCATAAGTCTATCCTTATCCATCTTAAAATAGATGCACTGATCTACATCATTCTTTTTGAATTCAAAAGAATTGACAATCTCAACAATATTGAGATACTATTGTCTAGATTTTTTTTATTCAAAATCATATATGGATCTTTTCAATTTACAAACTAAGTATTTACCTTTATCTTGGAAAACATATGCTTGGTTCATGCACACAATTCCTGACTAATTAGCATTCAAGAAGGTCCTCTTAACACTTGTCTAGTCAAGCTCTTAGTCAAAATGAGCCACAATGTCATAACAACTCAAAACGAGTCTTTAATTCAAATAAGTGAAAATTTTTTCTATGATTAATGCCTTTTTTTTCCTGAGTATGTCCTTTTGCCACCAATCTAGTCTTATACCTCTCAATCTCCCATTAAGTATCCTTTGTGGTCTTAAAGACCCACTTACATCCAATAGGTTTACAACTAGCAAATAATTCTATAAGATGCCACACATCGATATGGTGTCTTAAGCAATTTGTCATTCATAGTCTTCATTAATTCTAAAAAATTAGTCCTTAAAATAGTTTCTTGAAAACTGGTGAGATCATTGCCATCATTATTCAAATTATGAAATTTTCGTGCTCCAGCATGTATACTAGATAGTTATGAGTAATTATTGGTCTTTGAGCCCTAGGAGATTTCCTCAAGGGTACATCTTCACTTACAAGACTTCATTCTTTTTTTCTACTGATGGAGCATTAAGCTCTCCAACTTTCACCATCGATTTTACCATTTGTTGTACTAGATCTTTTTTTAGATCAATTCAATTTATTTCAACCAGTGATAGTGCTAGTAGAATAATAACTTGTTTCCCTCTAAGAAGATGTTACATGGTTTTTCATTGCCACTATTCAACCAATTCTTAAAATAAATAAAATAATACCACTTCTTAAAATAAACAAAATGATCTACTTCATTTACTTTGGTGGTATAGGTCAGATAGTTAAAATCTGCTACCTCTATAGTTGTTATAATATCCAATAAAGTGACCATTAACAGTCTTTGGATCAAGCTTCTTTATAAATAGATTAAATGACTTCACTTCAACCTTATAACCCTAAACATGGAAATGCCCAAGACTAGGCTTTTCCTATATAACGATTCATATGAGATTTTAGGTACAACTTACTAGAGATGTAATTCATAATATATGCAATGGTTTTTAAAGCATTGGCTCATAGAAAGTTTAGGAAAATCAAATGCTCCAATATGCATCTGATTATGCCCATAAGTGTACAATTCCACCTTTCTACAATCTCATTTTGTTTGAGTGTTCCAACCATAGTATGACTAGCCCCAATTCAACAATCTTGGAGATATCTCATAAAAGAATTAGGATTTCTATTAGTTTCATTGTATCTCTATAGTACTCACCACCTCTATTAGAACTCGCGCTTATAATTTTTTTCTCATTTTAAGTTCAATTTCAATCTTGAATGCCTTAAAAGCCTTTATGCTTTGCTTGGGTGAATGGAAAAAAAGAGAGGAAAGAAAATAAGAGGAAGGAAAATGAGAGGAAAGGAAAATAAGAGGAAAAGAAAATGATATTTTGTTGATTGGTTAAGTGGAAAATGAGAGGAAAGAAAATGAAAGGAAAGAAAATGAGAAGAAAAGTAAAAATAAAATTGACAGAAAGTAAAATAAATTTGGTTAAATTATGAGATTGCATAACATATAGTTAAAATGTGTAAATATTACAATGCATAATATATGGTTAAAATGTGCCAATATTGCAATGAATCCATGGTTACATTTAAATTTTATTTGAAGATTAAGTAAATAAAAACTACTTATGAAAATCATAATAACTAGAACAAAGCAACCAAACATTCTAGTATTTAGACTTCCTTTGAAATAAGATGTTTTCCACCTTTAAGGAGTGCGCCTCTCTTGTCATAATGACGACCAAGTTTGCATTTTAAAAATTTCATACAACGTCAAGAAGGTTATTATGAAGTACCAGTCCAAAAAGTCTAAATTCCAGAAAAAAAAACTATAGTGTCATGTCAAGTTATTTCTAAAATTATTAGTAACATGCTTCAACTTTGTAGGAATTAATTTTTGAAGATGTACACAAGGATCTTCACTTTAGAGGCTAAAAAAAAAAGGTTAAATTTACTTCTCCTAAGGAGTGCAAAGTGGCATCCTCAACCAAAACTACAGATAATTGAAAAAAATTATGTGCACCTAAATTTGCATATATTTTACTACCACAAATAGGAGTGATAACAATTGCACCTCATTAATTGGTGTTAAGTTTTTCACTTCTCATAAAATCTTGAAAATGCTGAACAGAGGAAAATGAACAAAAAAAGAAGACTACCCACAACATGGTGTTTGGGATGGCATTCTTCATTCAGTAAAGTTGAAAGGTCCACATCCGGCACCTAGAGGCCATTAGTTGCCTGAACTGCAATGCAACCTACCTTCAAGTCTCAAAATTCATGTTCCATATATTCAAGAAACTAAGTCAAAGATAAAGGTTGAACTTCTTAACCATCTTTTAGCACAAGATAAAAACTAGGAAGCCAAAGCTTAACTATTATACACCAACAAGCACAACAGTAACACAACTAAATGATGACAAATGAAAATATTTATTGCATATTGAATTCTTTAATCTATACACATGCGCACATTCATACAACACATCCATGAGTAAAAGGATACATAGTTCCAACATGTCAAGTGAAAAGAAGAATAGGGGACTATAGAACAAATGTCAAATGGGTCAAATATATGGAAAAAAATTATACTCATTTGAGACAACAATACAGTAATTCCAGAAGAACATAGGAACGAAAAGCTTAAAAGCATAACTTGACCTATTCTATAAAAGAAAACATTACATATTTGAGTTAAGGGTTATGTGTCATGAATGATGAACAGTTACCAAGCATGTTAGGATGACAAAATTCCACAGAGATGAAGCAATCGCAACAACCTTGATTCAGAAAACTAACATAAGATTAAATAAATCATTAAACCCATAACTATATACATATGAATGTATCCCATAGAGAGCCAAGACCCAAAAATTAATATAGGATTAATTTTCTAACACCATAGAAGAGCAAAATGTTAACAATTTCCTTTCACACAGACAAAACAAGTTAAACGAGCACAACTTTTCAAGCCTGGCACAAAAGGGTTTTCTGGGTAAAACTCACCCCCACATTGGGCTGATTTCAGAGAACCACCCAGGAATCATGGTTGATATACTCTCATGTTCCTTGTTGTTGCTTTCTGTCACCATAGACACTATGGAAGTGATGGAAACCCCATTTTCTTCATCTTCCATTAGCCTTTTCATGGGCAAATTGGTGGACCCAATAATGCTTTCTATGATCTATTGAAGATAATAACAATAATAAGAAGAAGGAGAAAGAGACAAGAAGATTGTATAGGAAGCGGTGCAGCTAATGGGAAGGAGAAGTAGTAGTTAATGGGGAAGGAGGAATTGTAGAAATGGTTCAGGCAAGTAGGAAGTAGCTGCAATCTCCAGTTTTTTTGCCTATTTTTCATGCACATTTAGGCAGAAAAAAAATATGTGGGGCCCACGACCCATTTTCAGCTCATTTTCTTTTCCACCCATTTTTCTTCTTCAACCAAGCAGAGGAAAACTCCTCATTTTCTACTATAATTTTCCTTTCCACTCTTTTTCCATCTTTTTTCCCTTCAACCAAGCAGGCAGTTAATGATTCTGACTTTACAGTGAAGAGTTCCACTAGCCAAAACTTGAGTAATCATCGATGAAGGTAAAGTATCAACACCCACCTATAGTGCTCGGCATAATCAATCCACCAATATTAGTATGAATCAACTCTAAGATATCTCATCTTCTGGTTTTTTTCCTTTTCTAGCTCTAGCAGTTTCCTTTGATACTATCAACACATCTACCAAAACAGATAAGTTCAGATCATGAAGAATTCTTTCTTTTATCAATCACTTCACTCATTCTATAGAGATATCACCCAGATGGTTATGTCATAGCATTGAAAATCTCAGATCAATTCTAACACATTTTCTTTCCAACTACGATTTTTATTAAACAAACTAACTTTTTCATTTCCAAATGGAAGTTGTGTTCATAGTTCTAAAGTAACAATTGAAATCTATTCCTTCTTATGGAAGATATATAAATAGTGTCATTTGACTCTAAAATATGACTAGAAGATAAATTTAAGGTAATTATTTCTATATGCTCAACTTACACTTTTTCGCCATTTTCAATTTGACTATCAGCTTTCTATCATTTGGCTTCCTCTTGTCTTTCAGTGCCTTTAATGAATTTGTAATGTAAATGATTGCACTAGTGTCTAGCCATTAAGTGTTTAATGAAACATCTATAATATCAGACTTAAAAACATACTAGAGTTATCAAAAACTTTTTGGTTTATAGTGTTACGCATTCACATTAGCTTTCTTCCTTTTAAAAATTAGTTTCCTTTGTTATCCTTTAGGTGTAACTTATTCCAATGCTCAGCATTTAATTCGTGTGAGACAAAGTGAGCACATTGACCTTTCTTTTTGTTTTTTCATGTCATCTTTTGCTTAACTAATAATAAAGATTATCTTATTAATAGTCCATTTACCCTTCTAGCTATGATATAATGTCTTAAGAACATCAATTTGAGTTGGAAGAGACTTAAAAACATGTCAGATTAAATGATTATTTTCCAAGTTCACTTTCAGCGCCTTCAAACGATTGTTATAGTATATCAGTTTCATGATGTATTCACAAATTCCACTAACATTATCATAAGTAGTTGTATCTAGCAATGAAAGGTAATGTCATTCCTCAACTTTATCAAACTTTATGAATTTCTTAACCATAGAGTCAATAAATGCTTTGGCATTTGGTGAATCAACATTACTTTTCATGATGGTCTTATCCTTCATTTACATCATAACCATTAAGCACACTCTATTAAAGTGTGCCCTCCTTTCATGAAAAGTCTTTTGCGCAGTAGTAGAGTTTGTCGGATCTTCTTCTCTCAATGTCAAATCTAACTCTATCAGAGTGTGTTCACTTTTCATGAAGAATTTCTTCTTTTATCAATCATTTCTCTCATTCTATAGAGATATCACTTAGACGCTTATGCCATAGCATTGAAGATCTCACATCAATTCTAACACATTTTGTTTCCAGCTATAGTTTTTATTAAACAAACTAACTTTTTCATTTCCAAATGGAAGTTATATTCATAGTTCTAGAGCAACAATTAAAATCGATTCCTTCTCATTGAAGGGATATAAATAATGTCATTTGACCCTAAAATATGACTAGAAGATATATTTGAGCCAGCTACTCCTATATGCTCAATTTACACCTTTCCATCATTTCCAATTTGACCACCAGCTTTCTATCACTTGGCTTCCTCTTGTCATTCAACGCCTATAATGAGTTCTTAATGTAAATGATTGAACCAATGTCTAACCATTAAGTGTTTAATGAAACATCTATAATATTAGACTCAAAACATACTAGAGTTACAAAAAACTTCTTGTTTTATAGTGTTGCCCATTTATATCAGCTTTCTTCTTTTTAAAAATTAGTTTCCTTTGTTATCCTTTAGATGTGACTTATTCCTACACGCAACATTTGATCTGTGTGAGACAAAGTGAGCACATTGACCTTTCTTTTATTTATGTCATCTTTTGCTTGACTAATAATAGAGATCATCTCATTGATAGTTCATTCACCCTTCTGGATGTGATATGATGTCTTAAGAATATTAATTTGTGTTGGAAGAACTAAAAAAACATGTTAGTATAAATGCCTATTTTCCAAGTCTACTTTCAGTGCCTTTAAACGATTGTTATAGTATACCAGTTTCATGATGTGCTTACAAATTCCACCAAAACTATCATAAACAGTTTTATTCAGTAATGAGAGGTAATGTCATTCCTTAGCCTTATCAAACTTTATGAATTTCTTAACCATAGAGTCCATAAATGCTTTGGCATTTGGAAAATTAGCAATGCTTTTCATAATGGTCTTATCCTTATTCTATGTCATAACCATTAAGCACACTCTATCAAAATGTGTCCACCTTTCATAAAGAGCCTTTGGTGCAGCAGTAGAGTTTGTCGGATCTTTTTCTCCTAATGTCAAATCTAAATTGGTAATTGTTAACTATGATATCAACAACTAAACCTAGTCCTCAAAATTGGCCCCATTCATTGTTTTCACAAAAATTAATTTCATGGGTTACAAAGATTGAGGAAATAACAATTTACAAAATTCATTGTAAAACTTCAAGATGCATGTTTAACATAGTCATGCTATAGTATTTCCTAAAAAAAATACAAATTGTGCAATTGCAAACAGTATTACACTATGAAACCCAACATTGATAAGGCATTTTAGGTGTCATAATATAATACAAGAATTGAATGTTACATTTTTAAAACCTAACACCAATAGGGCATTTAAAATTTTAAGAACATAATAAGCAATCCTAACACTCACATTATCATCAACAAACTATGTTAATAATATTACACTAATAAGGTATGTATTATTAACACAACACTCTTCTTGATACAATTTTAAAATTTTTATTTCAACAAAATTTTATGCAACTAATCTCATGATAGGTGAGTGCACAATTGTACAAAATTTCATGGCATAACAGAAGTAACATAATTCTTACATAATTCCAATTTTATGCATATAAACATGCAAAATTCAAATAATAATCAAACAACATCCAAAAATTCTAGAAAAATTACATACAATGGTCCAATATATAGGAGTCATATAGTAAAATTTTCATGTCCAAGTAACACCATATAGTCACTTAAAAAATTTAGACAAAATTAGATAAAGTATTTTTATTTCAAGAAAAATTTGAAAAATCAATAAAAATAGAGAACTTGGAGAGTAAAGCTTGACGGTGAAAACCCCACCATGACAGACCATTGGAGCTAGGCACATGGCCTATATGATCCACTTGTGTGAGTGGACTTTGTACTCCAGCATCCAAAATGCTTCTTCCTCACCCCGATTTTCCCTACATTCGAGTTTGGTGACCTTTTTTCATATCATGGTTGACGCAATTCTAATTCAACTATTTCTAGGTCATTTTCTCTTAAATCTTTTATGGGTTTCATTCTTCAAATTTTTCTACACCCAACCCATCAATTAATTTGACGAAAAAACTTGAAAAACTTGTGCAAATTTAGTCAACAATGACAGAACTTGACTAGGAGCTATGTTACACGGACACCGACACGCGGACACGGAAAAATGCAAATACGGACATATGGATATGGTATTTTCAAAAAATATAGGACATCGACACATGGGGGATACACATAAATAATAAAAATATAGGCATATATTTATAAATATTAAAAAATATTTACTTATTTGTAAATATATGTATTGTAATTATTATTTTTTCATATGAAAATAAGTACTCATAATATTAAATAACAAGGCATAACAAATAATAAGCTGAAAATAGAGCTTGACACGTGTATTGAAATAGAGAATGCGTGCTTGAACTTTTTAAAATTACGGACACAACCCTAGAATCGAGCTTGACACGTGTATCGAAATAGGGAACGGGTGTTCGAACTTTTTGAAATGATGAATACGGCCTTGACACGTTTTGTGTTGGTGTCGATGAGTGTCAGTTTTGAAAACATTTCAGACATGCGGACACGACTGCTATATGAAGTGTCGGTGCATCATAGACTGAGAGTTTCTTGCTTGAATTTTTCATTTAAATGTGATTTCGACACAATTTTAGTCAAATTAATTTAGGGTTTTGTTCACTACATCATTTTAACATAGATGTATCAATTATTTTGAACAAAGCACAACAAATTAAATCGAGTTTTGATAAAAAAAGCATGAAAACCTAGAATATTCACAGATCAATTTTGTTCAAATTGTTTTGTTCATTTTGCTCATTACATTCTCTTAGATGAAACCATAAATCAATTTTAAAATATTGCTTTAAATTATTCATGAAAACCTAGACTAGTTATATTTGTGATTTCATCTTAATATTAAAAAAATTTGCAATCAATTCATGCAAAACAATAATACATAAAGGTAGAGAAAATTTCATGTAAAATGTTTCTCATCATAATTGCTGATTCTTTAACAGTTTAATCACATAAAATCACTAAACAAAATTTTTTGCACAAATTAAACCTTGCAATATAAAAGAAAAACTGGCTCTGATACCAATTATTAAAAATTTATAGAATAAATTAGTCAATAACTAGAACTTTTGCATCATGTTGCAAAGCATCGAATTTATACAAACAATTTAATTATCAAATAATTAGCATATTAGGTGTTGATTGTGAATCGATGAGTTCAAAATTTTCAAGTTAGATTCATTCCTTACATGTCTTAGTAGAGAAAGAGAGATGAACTTGTTTGCATCTTCAATAAGGTGGTTACAACTCTAATTAGGATGAGATTAGGGACCTACTTTGTTATAACCCAGTTGGACTAACTGATCTAATATCATAGGCCCAGTTACAAGATTCACATTGTTAATGTCTACTATTGATTTAAGTGTTAATTTAGGCCTAATAATATAATTATACTTTAATTAGCCAATTTTACAATATTGTTATGAAATTCTAATAGTCTAGTTTAATAAAAATTAAATTATGATTGTCAAATATAGAAAATTTTAACAAGTTGGTTCATGAATCAAACAAATTAATTATAAATTAAATTTAATTCTTTTAGCAAAGGAGTCATTTTTTTAATTTTATGTTCAACTTATTTAATTTATGAACCTAACTCATCAAGTTAATTTTTAAATTAAATTACGAATGATTCAGGAGTTGGCATAATTCAATTTCGGCACTACCTTTGCTAAATAAAATTGTATCCATTTGTATATTTGTTACACGCAATGCTTATACATTCATAACTTTTCATGACATAAATACTTTAAAAAACACAGAAGTTTTTTCACGAAACATAAAATTTTTCAAAAAAAATTATGTAGTTCTTGAAAAAAGAGTTGCGTGTTGAAAGACTACCCTTAATTAACAATTGCGCCGGCCATTGCATCATCAGTTACATCATAATCCATATGCTAGGAGCCAAATATATGTGAATGAGAGGATTCCATTTAGTCGTTGTTGTATATCACTAAGGATGATGATGCAGGGATTAGACCTTAATATAAATTTCATTAAATAATAAACTAATTATAAAAACTACAACTACCATAAAACTTATTCAAAAGAATGATGGAGGTTTGCTTTTAACTTTTGAGAATACACAGCATGCCATCTTTGAATTGGCTCTTCCCTTTATGGAAATGCTTGCACGGCTTTCCGGGTTTGTACGGTTTGGCATATCATCTTTGAAAATTGGAACTTCCCTTTGTGTATTCATTTCTCTTCTCCCGGGGAATAGGGTTATGGAAGGAGAACAATGAAAAATATTAGAGAAAAAAAAAAGAGGTCTCATGATATGGTGATATTTGTTTAAAAAAATATAAAAATACCACATATATAATTAAATAAGTGAACAAGGAAGTTAATCTCAAGATTTTTCATTAATTTAAAACTTTAATTTTAAATTTTCAAAGTTGATAAAAATACATAAAATTCAACCATTCCAAAATTTGAATGAGTTTTATGCATTTTTTCTCCTTATTTATTATTACTAAGCCAATAATTTGACAAAGGCTTGCCTAATCGATTACAGAATCATAATTATAATTTTGAAAATGCTTTCTCCAAATCTTTTCTCAGAAATATAATTGGCCTTCTGGCTATTATGGTCATTTTAACATACTCTTCAATATATTTGACCATTAAAACCCACAATTGAAAATAAACACAAGACCTTTCTCAGCCTGAATTAATAACACATTGAGACTCTAAAGGTAGTGTGATCTCCGCATGTACGTGTTTTGTATATAGATTTCCAAACTCCACATACAATAAAATATAGATTGGTTAAACAGCTTTCTCCAGCTAAATTTCTTGAAGATCCAAACTCCCACAGTTCCAGCAAGTTTTATAACCCAGGGAATATTGTTCCAGAAGACAACTCTTGAACAATTTTATCAATTAAATTATTGGAATAAATTACACCCACCCTTAACACTTTTCCAATTTTTTTCTATAAATTATACCCTAAATCTTATATTGACCAAGTTTGACTAATAGAATGGAATATAGATACGTGTGGATTTTTGTTTTCTTGGATGAAAATGGATCTAAGTATCATATATATTTGGATAGTTTGAGGTGTGAATGCGATCTCTTTTGCTTTCTTTCCTTATGAATGCTGATTGTAAATAATGTTGGCAAAATTTCAAAACTTTTGACTACAAGAATGAGCTTACCAACCCATTTAAGTAATTAATTAGAGAGATTTCTTTGCTTGTAATCTTATTTCTTCAGCCTTCATATCAAAAAAACAATATTATGTAGAAGATTAAGACGACCGGCTATGTAGATTATTTGGCTTGTCCTAATTGTTTTCTTTTTATTACACGCACAGATAAAGAAAAAGTTGAAGATCTAAAGATATATACCTGATCAATTTTCATGTGGTTGAATCTAAATTAAAAAATTGGCCTCTTCGCTCTTTCTAGTGGCTTCTCTATCTGCCACGTTAGGTTAGTAATTGGGACGTGCCCTCGTGTTCACCGTACAATAGGGTGACCAAACTTCAAATTAGTCAAAGAATAGTACTTGGTACGGATGGAATAATTTTCTCTTTAATTTATTTGAAAAATTAGGATACTAATAAATTTATTTTTTTCTTTTTATTATTTTCATATCATATCCGAAAAAAAAAAGATAGATATAAATTTTTTAAAGATTTCATTATATATATCAAAAGAAGAATTATCGATCTTAGTATATATAAAACTTTTGTACCTTTTTCATTTTAAAAGAGGAAGATGAAGTCCAAACTTTAATGGTGACTGTACTTCATTTTGGCACTGTTGGCCGTTTGACAAGGGTTCCGAAATTGACTCCAAAAGTAGCTCAAACCTTCAACGAGAAAGAGAGGTCGTGAAAATGATGTCAGATGTGACGGACATATGGGACAATTTTCCAATTTTCAACCCGAGATTCGTCGTTTCGAACGTGAACGATATCGATCGAGCTTCCTCGGAACGCAAGAACTGAAAACACTAATCGACACAAAATAGGATCACATGATTATTTAATTTTAATATGGTAAGTGAGAGACATAATCCTTGGCAACTTTCTTGTTGCTTCCATGTTACAATTTTGAAAATAGGAATCCAAAACGGGAAACTCAAAAAGTTTCTTCAAAGTCAAAATTCCTTTTCAAAATTCACCCTCTTTTTATATCATGTGTTCATATTTGCGTACCAAGCAAGTATGTTGCTTATAAATAGCCAAACCAGCCATGTCCAGACTCCAGCAACATATTATATATCTTGCAAATTACCTTCTCAAACCAAACACAAAAATGGAGAAACTTGCCACCCAACTCTTGGTTTGTAGTTTATTCACAGCGTTTCTTCTGATCATATCCTTCCCAGAAACGTTGGCTAAAGAAGTTGGTAAGCACATAACATTACTATGCATGCATTATGAAAAAATGCTTATTTTTCGCAATTATTCACACCAAAATCTGTTTTTTTTTTCTTTTTCACAAGAATTGTTGTTGTGGAAGATGGGTCTAAGTTATTTCTTGCTTTATATGTGAGCTGAGATTAATTTTTTTATTGTGCAGAGGACGAAAGTGAGTTTAATTATGATGATAAGAGCAAGATTGGACCATCTCACTGGGGAGATATCCGACCCGAATGGAGTGCGTGCAAAAATGGATCAATGCAATCTCCGATTGATATGTTGAATAAAAGGGTCGAAGTAGTGTCTCATTTAGGGAGGCTAAAGAGGAACTACCAATCTTCCAATGCCACTCTTAAGAATAGAGGGCATGATATTATGGTAATTAAGCCCAAATTAAAATCCCCAAACCTAAGTATATGTCATCATAATTTGGATCTAAATTTAATAATTAAGCCTCCAACCATGAATTAGGGTATTCAAATCTACAGGCAAGCCATTTATCTTATTTCTTTTGTAGCCTTAATTTTACTGATTATCAATTTGTGAATGCAGTTGGAATGGGCAAGTGGTGCAGGCTTCATTTCAATCAACGGAACCCAATACGTACTCCAGCAATGCCACTGGCATTCTCCCTCTGAGCACACCATCGATGGCAAAAGGTGTTTTTTTTTTCTCCCTATTTAACTAAACTAATATTTCCAAATTATGATAATTATTATTATGATGTAATTAATAAAATTATGAATAAATATGATTAATGGCAAAACAAATAAAATACAAATATTTTCTTTAAAGTAAAATCTAATATTACATAAATTCTTTAAAATTTTAAATCTTACAAATAATCTCTTAAAATTTTTAAAAAATTGAAAATGTTAAAATCGTAGTTAAAAGATCAATCACTTATAGGCTTTTCTAATTTTGTTTTTAATAAAGTAAATTCAAAGAAGTAATGAAAAAAATAAAAGAAACATATATCTTATTTGTCTAAATTTAGTCAAGTTAAACTTCAACAACAATTTATTGAAAATACTTATTTCAATTATATTTTAAATGCATTAAAAACTGAATTTCATTATTAGTAATTTAGTTTAAAAAAGAATCTATCGATAAATCAATTGAAATTCATGTTAAAAACAATTAGAAAAAATAAAGTATAATTCTTTTTTTGTTTTTTAAATTAAAAATTTGACATTTTCAATTTTTAAAAAACTATTTATAGGATTTAAAATTTTAAAAAGATTATATGACACTAAATTTTATTTTAAGAAGTTATTTATATATTTTTTTTAAAAAAATTAAGATTATAAAACCTGACAACATATCAATAATATTATGATTACGAAAGAAGTGTTATATAAAACCATGATCTAAGATACTCTGTGTAGCCGTAAACAAGCAAATGAAACAAATGAGCAATGAGTGGAGATCATTATATATATTTATTAACTTCTGCGGCTGCAGGTTTGATTTAGAGTTACACATGGTGCATGAAACTCCGACAGGACAAACTGCTGTGATTGGAATAATGTATAAACTCGGAAGACCAGACTCTTTTTTGTCTTCGGTAATTAAAAACCTAAAAAATTATCTTCATTAATTAATTTATATATCCATGTTTGTGTGTCATCACTAATGCAATTTTTTTTTTTTTTATTTATAGTTAACATATCATTTGAGGGCCATTTCTGAGACAACAGATGCAGAAACAGTAGTGGGTATAGTTGATCCAAAACAAATAAAATTTGGGAGCAGAAAATATTACAGATATATAGGTTCTCTTACAGTTCCTCCTTGCACTGAGAATGTTGTCTGGACCATCGTCACAAAGGTTTGCAATAACTGCTAATTAATTTATTCTTTTAATTTAAATTATTATTTATTAATCATTTAATTTATCCCCTAATTGAATATGAACCTTATGTGATTGATCATCAGGTGAGAACTGTTTCAAGGGAACAAATCAATCTGCTTCGAGTTGCCGTTCATGATGTAAGTTACCATATATGTATACATATCGCTTCCAAATATTACTTCAAATTTGATGATAAAAATGAATATGGTATTATATAATGATTAATAAAATAATGAATTATACAATAAAATTTAGTTGTAAATATGAAACGATAAGAATATAATATTACTTTTTTAATAATATAAATAGGTAAATTATATTAATAAAATTACAAAAATATTTATTCTTATGTTTCAAATTACACTATTCTCAAACTGTTTTTGTATTATAAAATAAAATGAGGCTTATGTTATATTTGAAATAAATATATGAGATATATGTATACATACAGAAAAAAAATGATGTTATACTAAAACCCAAAATTAAAGAAAGTGCTTTTAATTTTAAAATTAAAAAAAATATTTTTCAGACTTGGGAAGTAGAAATTATATAGTTTACTCAATATAAAATTGTAGAGCTTGGGTAATTACCCTTTACTCCTTTCAAATTAATTAAGCTGGCGTTGACAAATTAAGCTTTTGTTTGCAGGAATCAAATACTAATGCAAGGCCATTACAACCACTGAACAATCGCTTGGTGCAACTCTACAGACCAAAAGATATTGAACAACATTAAGTTAATTAATTAATTATTAATTAATAAGCAGTTGAAAATGCAAAAGTGAGACCACTTCTCGGGAAGTTTCATACCATTATATTGGCGTTTTGATGTAATAATTTCATAGTTTATTGCATTCTTTCTACAGCACTGTTACTTCTTATTCTTACTTTTTATGTATCTTTTCCTTAGGGAGAAATTGATTATTTTCCTGTGTAAATCAAAATTTATTCCATATAAGATGCAAGGATGATAGGCTTCCGTACAATTTGTCTCCTCTTTATTATTTATTTAATCAAAATTATATTCACCTGTGTTGAGATTCTATCAAATTATACTCACATCATTTTATTTAAAAAAATATACATAATTTTTTTTATATGCCCTCACTTCATTTTTTCTTTTATTTAAATCTATATTTACCTCTTTTTTAAAATAAAATAAAAATAAGAAAGATAAGTATATTTCTAAACATAAAATGATATAAATATAATTAAAATAAACTTCAAGTAGAATATGCGTGATTTACTCTTTAAATATTGTTTTATTATATGCTTAGTTATTTACGCATTTTCTTACCTTATAACTAAATTCTCTCTCACCCGTCAAAAAGACTACATTAAACATTCCCTGTGTTTGAGGTAGTTGTTATTAATTTATTGCTCTTTTTATTTTTTTATAGAAATATTTATATTAACATTATTTAAGTTAAACAATTGGAAAATATAGATAAAATACATTTATGAATATGATATGGTTATATTTATATTAACCTATATTATTTATGTTTAATATATTTTTTTGATTATTTCTTTTTTATTTATCTAAAAATAACTTGATAAGCACGGCCTATCCAATCATCTCCTTTTTCTTTTACCATACTTAAGTCGTATTCATTGTAAAATGGCGCCCCCTTTCAACCTAACTATCATCATCAAAGGAAAATACACCAGTCCTCTAGTGTTAGGGGAGGAAAATGGAGGAGTATTAATTACTGGAAAAAAGCTTAATTTTCATTATATGCAATCTTAACATGGTTTACTATTTTCATATCATTTTTATTAATATTATAACTTATTAAATAAAAAAATTATATGGATTAAATTATCTTTTAGTTAAATAAGTTAAGAATAAAGATTTATAAATAATATATCCTATTTTATTCTTTTAAAAATAAATATGCTTAAAATACCTCTATAACATTTAATGTGATATATTTCATTACAAAATTATATTAATTATCTGAAATCATGCTAAATAAAAGATAACATAATCAATTACTAAAAAAATAAAAATAAAACATGATCAAATAAATAAAATTAAATACTCTGAATTAAACCATATGTTAAGAAAACTAAAAAGAATATTGAACTACAAAGATTTTAATTTTTTTTGAAAATTTAATAAAATGATATAAACTTCCAAGAACTTATATATATCACAACTAATATCTAAAATAACTTGTGGTTAACAGAAAAAAATACTTTACGTTAACTAAATCAAGCCCAATATTACAAAAAAAAAAAATTGAAAACAAAAAATATTGATACATATACAAGACAAGAAATTGAGTGCTAACCTTAGATAAAGTGTATGAAGTTGCCAATGCTGTGAGTTTATAAGGATACATATACAAGACAAAAAATTGAGTGTTAACCTGAGATTAAGTGTTTGAAGTTGCCAATGTTGTGAATTTTGTTTACTGTAAATTGTATTAAAAAATAAAGAAATTGCATGATGTTTTATGTATCATGGACAATGTAAAAATCAAAATAAAAAGTTTATCTTGATTATGGTAAAAAATCAGTTTAAGAAATAAATGTTCTTGCATAAAAAACCATTTTATTTTTAAAAAATTCATGAAAAAAAATTCATGCAACCCCACCAATAAAAATGATTGTGAAAAAAATATTTATAACTCACATTTTATTTTAGTAATAAATTAAGTTTATCAAATTAAAAGTTATATCGTAATTTTAAGCATGTTTATTTTTGAAAGAAAATAAAATAATAACTATTAATTATTAGCATTAATTTTTATCTTATTTAATTAAAGGGTAATTTAATCTATATAAAAATTTTATATTAAACAAGATGTGCAACAGTAATTATGGAAATAGCCCCACTTTTTTTAATAATTCATATTCGATTGTTGAAATTGGTTGAGTCTAACCTTAAATAAGGTTGCGAATGATACAAGCTTTACTTGTTGCAAATTGTGTATAAGAATAAAGAAATTCTATCATTTATATGTGTTATATACAATGTTTCTTTTAAAAATCAAAATAAAAAGTTTTTCTTGATTGTGAAAAACAATCAGTTTAAAGGAAAAAAATTTTACATTAAAGACTATTTTATTGTAACACCTGGAAAATTAGAAAAAAATAAAAAGGAGAAATTTAAAATAAAATTTTGAATTGGAAAGGACTAAATTGAAATTTTGAGAGGGACTGAATTGAAAAGTTTTGATTTTGGTGGGGTAAATCTCGGGATAGAGCAAAATTTTGGGGCAAAAGTAAAAATTTTGAGGGAGGAAACCGGCTTAGCCGGTAGCCGGTTTCCTGGGCCAGATTTTTTGCTAATTTTCTGGAAATTTCTAGCCCTTTTCCACAGGCTTTCTTCTTTGGCCGTGTGTCTGTTTTCGATCACGGCTTCTCCGGGAAAAACTTTCAGAGCTAACGCGTCACGCCAGCGTCCTCTCGGTGGTTCACGGCGTCAATCTCGATCGACGAAGCCCGATCTCTCTCTTGCTTCATTTTTGGGCGGGTTTTTCTTGCTTCAATCCACTAGTGTCTGAGGTTTCTTTGTTGCCGGCGTGCTGCTGTGGTTCGGCCATGGCAAGTCCGGCAGTTGTGCGAACCTCTCATCTCCGACGGTCACTTTCTTCTTCCTCTCCGGCATGCTCCTTGGTTGGATGAGGCAGTAGTGGTGTGATCCCTTTCTTTTCCCCTGTTTCACGACTGGTTCGGCCAGTTTGCTTGTCTAGGCCCCAGCGGCGTTCCGGCCGGCGGCAAGCTAAAGGTAGGGCCTTTGAGACCCGATGAGTAATCCTAGAATATTAGTTTTATTCCGTAGTAATTGGTCTAATAGTTGTCAAGATATTTGTGTATAAGCTTAGATATGAGTAGTTGATGAAACTTGGAAATTTCTTGATAATTGGTTTTAGACAACTTTTCTGATAAATTATAGGATCTGTATTGCTTGATTTTTGTGAATAATCTGATCTGAATGTGAGATGGTTGTTGATTTGCTTGAATGGGAAATTCTTAGTTGTTGTTTGATTACTGTGTGATCTTGAATTTGCTGGTGATGAAGAAAATATTGGTGACTGTATGATGTATAAATTCTAGTTTATTATTTGATGAATAAAATTTTGGTTTGCTATGTAAAACTGGAGTATGCTGTATTCTGGTATATTGAATGCTGTATTAGTTTGATGTTTGCTAACTGAATTATAGTTGTTGTTGGTTCGATAAGTTTTGATTACTGCCTAAATGGTAGTTTACTGATTGTCATATTCTGGTTGCCGTAGCCTGAGCTACAATATTTTGGTTGACAGTATTATAGGCAGTTGACAGTTGTGTAAGATAGTTGTGTGGGTAAGTGTAGTTGCTGTAAGTGTGGTAATTAGATGTACTCTGAACAAAGTGTGAAATTGGTAAGACTTAAACTCTTATAGATGTACTGTAGTCTAGAGGTGAGTGGATAACCTCACCTTGTAAATATTGTATTGTGTCAACAAGTAATCCTATTAAGTAAATAATAAGATAGCAATTTCAATAAATTGAAATACCGATGATGGGTTTATTCTGAGGTATTATCTATATATAAAACCTATACTTCTATATTAATGAATATGAAAACTGGATTCCTTGGAAACCTATTGGTAACTTGGTAATATCCATAAACAGCCTATAAGGTTAGTCAATATTGAAAGAACAACCTATATGGTTGGGAATGATAGTGAAAAGCCGGAATGGCGGTAATAGCCCAAGAGGGCGGAAATGGAAAATGACAGAAGAAAAATAAATATGTGATAAGAACAAATAGTACAACAGAAATATTGAAGATACCATGATCACCAATAGGAGTTTTCCTTGGAATCCAGGCATTAATATCTATCGTATAATGTATATAACATAATTAACTTCACCAAGGATCCATTGGTAATTCCTGGGCAATCCGCAAGTGCACCTGTGTTTATATGATATGTTCTGTAAGAGCAATAAGGGGGTGATCTGAATCGGTGTTATTTGGTTGGATTTTGAGATATGTCTTGGTTCCCTGATTGGATTCCTTTGGATCCGGAACCATTGGTATTCACAGGAAACTCTCAGGTGCACTTGTGACCACCCGGTGTTTGTTGGAGCAAATAAAGGGGAGGGTGGAAAAGAAAACGAAAAGAAAATGAAATATGTGAATGGTGTTGTGGATGGTATGGGAGGATTTGAACGGTTCTGGTTACCTATGAGAATTATCTGGA
This sequence comes from Saraca asoca, assembly GCA_026873985.1. Lineage (NCBI taxonomy): Eukaryota > Viridiplantae > Streptophyta > Magnoliopsida > Fabales > Fabaceae > Saraca > Saraca asoca. The sequence goes on from JANHAO010007320.1 coordinate 20,174, forward strand.
TCCAATTAATATTCTGTAAAGAAAAAGAACTATATTTTGAAATACAAAGAAATAAAATGACAAGAGTATAAATAATGAATAATAACAATAAGCATATATTGTATAAGTTTGTATTTCTGATAACTA
>JANHAO010007321.1:0-20315 GCA_026873985.1 Saraca asoca
ACACCACTTTTTGAGAGATCATGTTCAAAAAGGAGATATTTCAATAGATTTTGTTCAAACAGACTTTCAATTAGCAAATATTTTTACTAAACCTTTAGATGAAAAGATATTTATATTCATTAGAAGAAAAATAGGCATGTTAAATCCTGAAGAAATTGAACAAACCTAAACACTTTCAATTATTTACTGCTATATAATTCTTATTTGATTTTTAGAATCTTATTTGATTTGTTATGCTTGTTATTTTAATGCAAAATCTAACTTAAGCATTGGAGTTTCTTAAGTTTGTTTTGCGAGTTTATGAATTTAAAGATTAAGATACAAGTCTACACAGTTTATTCATATATAAAAACTGATTTTTGCACATTGAATCAAATTCAACATCGATTTATTTCTTTTTGATACACATAAATCGGTTATTACATCAATGTTTAGTTTAAAATTTTGACATTCTAATCCATTTCAACACCAATGTAGAAAAATTTTCAATGTTTTGTATAATCATTTCAACTAAAGCAATCGATTACATAATCGACACAAAAACAACTATATTCATAAATTGAGGGGGAGCAATGACTATTAATTTTTTTTCTTGCTTCCCATGTTTTATTATTTTTTTATGTTTCAAAAGGGGAAGAAAAAGCATATAGCTTCATTTTAGATGATTTCCTCCCTCAAAACTCTTTGATTTTGAACCTCATCTAAAATTGTTTGTCAACATCAAAAAAGGGGAGATTATCAGCCTAGATTACTCTAAGTTACATATTTTTCTTGGTTTTAATATTGAAAAATAATTTTATCTAATAATATACTTTAGTGTTTTCGATTTGTTTTGTAGGTTCAAAGATATTTGATTCAAGATTTAAGAGATCCAAGATCAGTTTTTAGGATTTATTTTTTTAAGATCTTTTGTCAATAAATTCAAATGATGTTTGATCCAAATGCTTTTAACTAAATAATGAGGTAGAAAAATCACTTGAACAAAACAAGATTTTATAAAACTATTTTTAACATCATGAATCGATTATCACATCGATGTGTTTAAGAACATATGAAAAATTCATATCATAATCAAAGTTGCAATTGATGCATGAAATACAAACTATTTTACCAAAGGTTAGGAAAAATGGATACTTTGATATAGTAATCGATGTGAAGAATGTGAATAATAGACTATACTTCAATTACCACACTGATTATTTAGTTGTAACCACTTGTAATCGATGTGACAATCGATGCAACAACTGAAAGATAGTTATTCTATTACAGACAGTTACAACAGTTATTCAAGCCTAATTGCCTTCCTTATATAAACGATCCTTCATAGTTTTCTTCACTATTCAATGTGAAATCATTAGAAAAAGACCCGAAAACATTTTTCTCTCTACCTCATCAAAACTTCTAAGATTTCTACAAGAGTTCTGGATCAAAAATCACTTGAGTTTACCTTAGTTTATTTCAGATTTTCATCTCAAACACTGGTATTGTATTCTTCAATTCCTTTTTTATTTGAGATTTCTAGGATTTAGAAATCTGTATAGGTTTAGAAGAGCCTGTCCTAATTCTTTTAGGTTAGCAAGAAGCCTATGTAAATTCTTGTGTGTTTATTGTAAAAATGGTAATTCATGAGCCTAGCAATCCTAATAGTTTTTTTTTTTTTAATTCAAGAGGTCTTTTGGTTGAGTAAGATCAAGTGGAGTAGACTTGAATTATGGTTTCAATTCAAGTTGAACCACTTTAAAAATCAGTGTCTTCAACTTCTCTTTCTTCACTTACATTTTAATTGCTCTTACTATTAATCTTTACCATCTTCACTCTTACTGATTATCAATCTTCTGCATATCTCATTAAAAGAAACATTAAATTTGATAAAGATGTAAATAAATTCCCCAATGGGAAAAGGGTAAGATCCGTATATTTTCCACAATTTAATTCTTTTATTGGGACCATCAAAACTGACATTTAAATTAATTTGACCAAATAAAGTTTGTCTTCATATTCAAATCTAGATCTAGTGCCTCTTGATAGTCTAAGTTCAAGTATTGCAAAATCCAAAGAGACATGTCAAATCTAGAAGATATGTGATTTCAAATAATTAAATCCATGAGTCACCATGTCTAATAAATATTCATTTTTCATACTCTCTGTCAGATTATCAATTTCTTTCTTTTCTGTAAATTTGACTTTTGGGTTAACACCTTTTATTAACTAGATCCTAAGGATTTTAATGTAAAAGAAGGTGGGGATAAAGGTGATTTTTATCATTAGTTATGGTTTAACATGGAATAAGTGCCTTCTAATTAATAAAACATATATAGTTTTCAATTTTTTTTGCTACTTATTTATGTTCTAAACTTAATTTGTTTGTATTTGTATATAATCTAAGTTGCAGTGGATGATACACATGGGTAAAATATATTCTCATCTTTAGAAGATATTGGTATAATCATATACTTGTTTAAGTATTTGATTTTTTTTCAACAAGTTTCAACATCAAATTATGTTCTAAGTCATATGTCATTCATGTTTGTAGCATATTTAGCTATTAGAGACCCTCGATACTTTTGTAGATTTTGTGATGCTACAATTTGGTTTGATGAAAAAGTGAAAAGGTTTAGAGGTTGTTATAATCCAAGCTTTTCTTTGTGTTGTTCAATGGGAAAGATTAAGTTAAAAGAGCTTCATGCACCTATTGAATATCTGAAATCTCTCATATTTGATAATGAGTCAAATGAATGAAGAAAATTTCATGAGAACATCCATACTTATAACATGATGCTTTCCTTCACTTCTATAGGAGGTAGAATTGATATGTCTATCTACACTAGAAGTGCTCCCTATGCTTTTAGGTTGAATGGTTAGAACCATCATATGATTGGGAATCCACTCTCTCTAGAAGATGGTTCACCTAAATTTGCACAACTTTATGTGCATGATACTACGAATGAAGTGAATAATAGAATTCAAGCTATAAGGTATATGATTGTCTTTTGACTTATGGTTAATTGATATGTGGTGTTATACAAATAACTAATAGTGATTTTATCTAACATTTATTTTGCTATGTTTTTCTAGTAGCTATGACAATAGCAAGTCCACAATAGATCTCATTATTTTGGAAAAGATAAAAGACATGCTAGATAAGCACAACCATCTTGCACAACAATTCAGAAATGCTAGAGACTTACTTAACTCTAGAATGGCTCTAAATTTGAAGTTAAGACTAATTTGGAAAAGAGGATTTGATTCATGTATGTAGAACTTGCTCACATTATTAGAAATTGCTATGCTTATAGTTGATGATATTGATGATTTCAATGAGGATAAGGATATTATTGTACAAACACATTTGGTGAATTGTAACATATGCATGAGTTACACCCTTTATATCTTTTATTGCAATACCCTTTATTGTTTGCAATTGGTCAAGATGAATACACTAACGATATTTATCATGTTACAACCTTTTCTACTCAAAATGGTAAGTTACACAATGTTATAATAAGGGAGTACTTTGCAAATTGTTTTCAATTTTGGCATAATCAAGTTTCAATATTTTATACTCTAAGTGACTTCTTCAATAGTATATCGTTGATGCTTATATAATGATTAAAGCTCAAAGGTTATCTTTTATTAGATACAATCAAAAGTAACTTAAAGGTGAATATAAGGGCTTTTTAGAAAATGCAATTTTGAAAGGTGAACATGAGGGCTCTTCATGTGGGAAATGCATTATTTTGCCTTCTAGCTTAATTAGTGGTCCAAGCCATATGGTTCAAAATTATCAAGATGCAATGGTGATATGTAATTAGGCACGATATCTAGATTTGTTTCTCACCTTCATATGCAATCCAAATTGGTCTTAGATAACTCAATTTGTTAATAGGCATGTTCTAAACTATTTAATGTCAAGGATGGCCATCATATGGAAGAACTAAGAGAAGGAGTTTTCTTTGAAGAGTACAAAGTAGGTATGCAACTTGATGTCTTTTTGTTAATTTATTTATATATTGTTTATGTGACAAGTTGAATTTATATTAATACTAATATTTAATTATAATATTCATATAATTGTCAGCACTGTTGAATTCAAAAAACATGGATTGCCTAATGTTTATATACTTGTGTTCTTAAAAATCAAGGATAAAATTTCATCAGATGTTAATATTGATAAAGTGATTTCTATTGAAGTACTTGAGAAAGAAGAGCAACCAGACTTATATGAAGCTATAAAGAACTTTATGATTCATGGCTTGTGTGGTCATGCAAACCCCAAATCACCTTGCATGAAGGATAAAAAATGGTTAAAATATTTTCCAAAGAAATTTATTTCTATCACTAAATTTTGATGAGGAGGGGTATCATGTTTATAAAAGAAGAGATACTAGGAGGATAACAAAGAAGAATGACATTAATTTAGACAATCATTTTGTTGTCTCTTATAGTCCACATTTGTTGATGAAATATCAACTTCACATTAATATAGAGTTTTGCAACCAATCATACTTGATCAAGTACTTGTTCAAATATATAAATAAGGGACATGATCAAATGATTATTGCTCTTTACCAAGATGAAAATGTAGAAAAGACTAATAGACAAGTTGATGAGATTAAAATGTACTATGATTGTACATCTCCCCCTACAAAGCTGCATGGTGAATATTTGGGTATTGTATCCATTATAAGTTTCCACTAGATGAGAGATTATATTTTCACTTGCCAGGTGAGCAATTTGTTTGCTATGAAGATGATGCATATATTGATGAAGTCATAAAGAAAACAATTATTGCTCAAAGCATGTTTCTAGTTAGTTTGAGGCAAATAAGATATATCTTAAAGCTCGAAGGCTTACTTATGTAGAATTCTCTATGAAATTTGTCTATAATGCACAAGATCATAAATGGTACCCTCAAAAGTGGGGATTTGAAATTGGAAAATTATATTCTGTACCTCCTAGTAGTGGTGAGTGGTATTTTCTAAGAATACTACTCACTAATGTTAGAGGTCTAACTTCATATGTAAATATTTTGATTGTTAATCGTATCATTTAGAGGCATGCTACTCCCTAAGGTTGATTAATGATCATGAGGAGTTCATTCAATTTATCAAAGAGGTGTCTTTGTGGCACATTAGAGATTGTTTAAGAAGATTATTTGCTAGCATGCTTCTACCAATACCATATCTTAACCTAAGCATGTATAGGATTAGACTTGGTAAAATCTTTCTGAAGATATGTAGTACATTCAACAAAGAAGGTTGCAATTACAAAGTATATAAAGCTTTTAACACTATTTCAGTCAACATCAATTATTGCAATTCATCTCATTGAACCAATTCATGCAGTTTATTAATTACAAATATGGCAATCAAGTATTTTACTCATGTATAAATTTCAAGGGTTGAGCTATGTCTTAATTATTATAGATACTAAATTTGGGTTTTAATAGGTGTTCCCGTAGGGTGAAGTTAGTTAGATAGCTTACCTTATCATTACCATTTGAAAGTTCACACACTTGTCATTCTATTTTAATGCGGTGCTAGAAATTTGGCCAGAATTCACTTTATGCTAGGCTAATTTGATTCTAGACAACTTAAATTATCACTTCTTGCCGTTAATAACTACGTGGCTTTTTCTAAACAAAAAATTTCTGAGTTTCTCTCACAAAGCATGTTAGTTATGAAAACTTCAATATGCCAATTTATTCTTTGTTCTTTGTTTTCTCTTACATTTCTAGAGAAAAAAATGATATCATCAACATCTGTTTACTTAGAAGGTATCCTCTGCATTTTGGCTAAGCTTTAAAAAAAATAGCTTAAGTAGTTAACAAATTTTTGGTGAAAGTTTGGCAATAGTCGCTTACCCCAATCCTGCTCTTAGTATGAAAAGGAATTTATTTAAACTTATTGAAACTAAAAATCAATTCCTTATTATAGCTGATTCATTAGAACACTCGAATCTAATTCCATATTAACATAATAGTCTCACCTTAACAAACATTTAAGAGAAAAAAATAGAACCAAATAATGAAAGTGCCTCAATTATTATAGGCTTTCAACTATGCACATCAAATTTGGTTTGCAAGCAAGGGTTTGGGTTTGATCACCATTATTAATTTTTTTTTCTTATAACTATTTCATATCATGTACTCTTACTAGTATCATGTCATAAATTCACAAAAAACTATGCATGTTGAAATTAGTAATTCATTCAAGTCTTGTAATAAATGAATAAATGGGGTATACATATATACCATTTAAAGAATTAGATCTAAAATAGTTTTCTGATTTAATAATTTGTGTATTGATTTTGAATTTTTTACTCAGAAGTTTAAATAGAAATTGAAGTTCTGTATTAAGAGGATTTTCTTACAAACATAATTTGTATTGCACTTAATCAATTACTATAGTAATTATTTCAATACACTTATAATGCTATTAACAAGCAATTGTCAATATGCTCAAATTAAAAAAAAAAGGATTATTCATTATATTACATGATCCTAATATAATATTCATGTTTTTATATATTTAATTCTGACTGATGACCTGAAAAAAAAATGTACACATTAGTGAAGATTAACAAAATCTTGCAAACTGATGGAAGAATATTGAAAGATTGCCCTTTTATGCCTATCCCAGATTCATCAAGTGTTGTATACCAAGGAAATAGATTGGTTGTGGAAGAACTCAATTACAACAGAGATAACCTCTAGGAAGAATTCAACAATTTAAGAAGCACTATGATAGATGAGCAAAGACAAGTTTTCAACACAATTATAAGTTCCATATGTATTGATATAGGAGGTGTTTTCTTTGTTTATGGTTATGATGGGATAAGAAAAACTTTCTTATGGAGTACTCTAACTTCTGCATTATATTCTAAACCCTATATAGTTCTTACTGTTACTTCAATTCGTATAGCATCACTGCTAATCCCTAGTGGAAAGACTGCACGTTCTAGATTTTGCATTCCAATCAATATTAATGAAAGTTCTACTTACAGCATTGAACAAGGAAGTGATCTCTCAGAGCTCATAAGAAGATCAAAACTCATTATTTAGGATGAAACACCTATGATTTATAGGCATTATTTTGAAGCTCTTGACCGAACTTTAAGGGATATTATGCAACATGATATTGAAAATTATTTAGAATTGCCCTTTGGTTGTAACTCAATTGTCTTTGGTGGAAACTTCAAACATATCTTGGTTGTAGTACTTGGAGCGAATAGATCAGACATAGTATATGTAAGCATGAAATCTTCTTATTTGTGGCAATATTTTCATGTTCTAACTCTAACAAAGAACATGAGGTTACAATCCAATCTTTCACATGTGGACTCAAATCAAATGAAAGGATTTAGAAAGGTTGAGGATGGAAAACTTGTTGAACCTAATGATAGAGAAGCTAAGATTCAAATTCCAAAATAGCATCTTATAACTAAATTTGATAATCCACTTGAAGCTATTGTGAATTGCACATATCCATTATTGTTGGAGAAATTCAAAGATCTAGAGTTCTTAAAAAAGAGGGCAATCATGGCACCAACATGTGATAATGTACAAAAGTAAATGACTACGTGCTATTCTTGATTCTTGGAGAAGAGAAAGTGTATTTTTATCTTTAATTTTGCATGCAGGGCAAGTTTTCAAATTGACACACCTAAGAACATTTAAGCACCAAAAGTTCTAAATGGTTTAAATCTCTAAGGATTGCCATACCACAAAATCACCTAAAAAGTAAATGTTCCAATAATGCTTTTAAGGAATATCGACCAATCTTCAGGACTTTGCAATGGTACCCGTTTGATTGTCATAGAGTTAGGAGATCTTGTGATTGGAGCTATAATTTTGATTGGAACTCATTTTAGGTAGAAGGTTTTCATACCAATGATGAATATGTTGCATTCAGATTCAAAATGGCCTTTTAAGCTTAAAAAAAGATAGTATCCTTTAATAGTTTCATATGCCATGACTATTAACTAAAGTCAGGGGTAGTCACTTTCTTTTCTAGGATTGTATCTTGAAAAGCTTATTTTTTGCCATGGATAGCTTTATGTTGTTTTCTCTAAAGTAACAAGCAAACAAGTCTTAAAAATTCTAATTCATAACAAATATAATACACCTTTGACCTATACAAGTAATATTGTATATAAAGAAATATCCCACAACTTAGGTATAGTTTAATTAAGTATACTAAATAAGACTACATTATTATGTTAATGTTCATGTTTTTTTGCAAATATACAAGACTTTTACAATGGCTCCAAGTTTTAGTCTTATCCATGACATCATAGCTAATAGTGATAAGACCTTGAAGATCCGAGAGTTATACATCTGTGGTACACCAAATAGTCAAAGTTCTCCAATGACATCAGCACCATCAACCTTGTGTTTCTTAACCAAGAGGTGAGTTTGAATAGACATTATTACATATTTCCAGCAATACTAAACTATCCATTTATGATATCTTTTATTTGATTCACATGGTTACTACTTAATATGAGTGACTCTTGGGATTATATTTCTGATTATGTTAGTTTCCATTAGCATTATATTAGGAGTAAAATATTAAAAACCCTAGCATTAGGTCTAGAAAAAGCACTTAAATGGGTGCTTACTGCTGACTTTTACACCTGATATATGTATATTGGTGCTTCTTAATTTCAGCAACAAAAAGCTAGAAACATAGAAAATAGAGAGAGAACAAATGATATAATGGATTAACTTTAAATCATATTATGTGACACTACCTTTGGTGGCCATTCAATACAAAACCAGTATAGGAAATAAGGAATTAGAAATAACTTTAGTGACATTTAAGGTTTGAGTAACTAAAGTTAACACTTTTTAAATTATAGTAAGTGTTTTTTTTAACCTTTTTCAAGACAAAATCAGTATAGACATGCTAAACAAACATGCATATGAATTTATTTTAGGATTACATATACCTTTCTTCCTCTTTTTTTTTTTAAATTATTATTAGAAAAAACAACAAACTATTATCAAGGTGTTGATTGAACTTAATTAGCAAGGTGTTGTTTTCACACCGAAATAGTGATCAATTTGGTGAACTTAATTAATTAGCAAGGTGTTGTTTTCTTGATTGTGTGATGTGTAGGTTATGTTTCTTCTTCTCAATCTCTATTCTGTTTTATCATTTAACTCATAAATCTATACAAATCAATTGCCCTAGATAATAGCCTTAAGAACTCATTTTGGATAAAACATAATTGGTTCTTGCTTGAATCTTCCTTGAGACCCATCATACCATAATACAGTGCACGTGTTGGTCATAGAAACCAAGCGGCTACCAATTTTAACCCTAACGCGGTTCTATGGCTTTCTGAACTTCTCTTGCTTTACATATGTATCATAACCCTTCAATCCACCATTTTCTACCATAAATCCACCCAATGAAACCCTAAGATCAGTTACTCATTCTTAAATCACATTATGGCAGTTCGCCAAAAACCTAAAACAAACTTCAGATAAAAATTTCTCCTCTACATTTATTACTTATTTGTAAGTCTTATCACCTGAGCAAAAATAACTATGAATCTTGAACTCTTTTAAAATGGAACCCTAGAGAAACAGATCAAGTAAAACCTTGGGAAAAGTCTTTGTCTCTTATTTGTAATGTAAACTTCTCACTTCATCTCATAAAAAGTCCATGACCATAATGTCCCATCGGAGTTTTTGCTGATTGGAAAACAATATTGCAGCTTTACTTGACTAAAATAAGAATATAGAAGATATGGTACTCTTAATTTTAGAATCACAAGTGAAAATCTATGCAAAATTTATCGTAAATTGATCTGTAGAATCAGAACAAGATAATATATACTCAAATGATGAAAAAGTACGGGTCAAGATTCAAGGTACAATACCATAAGTACGGTAGTTACACCATTTTCAGCATCCATGCTTTTTATGACTCGAGGAGGAAGATTATTATAGATTTGAATTCCTAGCTCATATTCTAAAATGAAACAAGATTAAATTTTTATTCTGTTACAATTTTTATAGTTGAATTTTCCAATCTTGCTTCAGATTATATGATGGGGAATAAATATTGAGGCTGATTATGCGTATCTATACCTGTGTTCATCAATGTTTGGGAAGAGTTTACATCATACCTTAGTTTACATCACACCTTAATACACTTTCATACTAAAGAATTCTAAGGAAGTGATATACAAACTATTGACATAGTTCTGCATACTAACTTTTTCAATCTGTGCCAATGTAAAATAGGGAATAGTTTTCTTAGACATCCATTAGTTTGCTCAAGTCATTTGGAGAAGAACAGTGGCTTGATTGTAGTTATCACACTTCTAGAATTGGTGACATATTTGTTTGTCTATCAATTTATTTACCATTTTATAAATTATCAGCACAAGACTAGATAAACTGATTAGTTTATATTTGCACGAATGCATGATTCCGCATTTGTTTGTGAATAGAACTAGAACTTGACTATAATTAGCATGCTGTTGGTACTTGGTTGATGTTATCAACATCAGTTCGCTTATAAAATATCCTCTGCCTTTTGGCACAGCCTTTTTTTTTTTTTTTTTTTTTTTAAAAAAAGAGCTTAAGTAGTTAATAGAATTTTGATGGAAGTTTGGGAATAATTGCTTGCCCCAGTCCTGCTCTTAGTATGTATGAGATAGTTGCATTTTCCTATCCTGCTTCAAGCTCTCTCTGGATAACTGTAGACACTAAAAGTGAGAATCAATTCGTTATTGAAGATGAATAATTAGAACACTTAAACCTAATTCTAAATAAACACAACAATCCCACCTTGATAAACATCTGTAGCAGAGGAGTTCATGAGTTTATTAACAGGAAAAAATAAAAGCCTAAATAGAAGTAGAAGATATAAGCTTATTTAGAACTTAGACCATACATGGAAGTTTTAAAAAAGTGTTACGGATTTACTGGCAAAGATGTTCTAATCTAGATTAACCAATAGAGATGCTTTTATTTTACATTATTTCACATTAGACTTTTAATGATTTATTTATTTATCTATGGTGGAAATTATAGGGTCTGGAATCTTGACTAATGACACTCTTGTATTCTACTTCACTTGACAATGCCTCAATTATTATAGACTTTGAACTTGCACATCAGATTTGGTTTGCAAACAAGGGTCTGGGTTTGATCACCACTATTAATTTTTTGTTTCTTATAACTATTTCATATCATGTACTCTTATCTATATCATGCCACAAATTCACAAAAGCCACGCCTGTTAAAATTAGGTATTCCTTCAAGTCTTTTAATAAATGAATAAACGATATATAAATACATAGCATTTAAGGAACTAAAGAGAATAATTAAAGAGCCAATTCACTTTAAACTATGAGGCAATAGTTGCATTTCATTAAAATCTTATGTGAAGTAATTCAAAATCCACTTGGGATTAATATTGTTTTTTTTTTCTCACTAAGTCATTTATTTTTCTAACATCACTGTCCTATATATGTATGACATTCTTTGCATGAAGCAAAAATACAAGCAACAACGATTGGAAGGCAACTAATAGCCAAGCACAAACTATTTCTTCATGAAGGAAGATGCTATATAATTCAAAATTTCCATATTGGCCTACATGAGGAAAAGTTCTTACCAACACAGCACAAATTGTAACATTCTAAATTTTTTCAAAAAACTATTTTGTCAATAAAATGACTTCTCAAAAAATTTAAAAAGAGGAATTCAAATTTTTTTGAAATTTTCAAAACTATAAATTTTGAATCATGAGAAATCCAGATATAGTAAAAGTTGATTATATGAATTTTAGAAACTCTTAGAAGATAAAAAAGTTGATCAAGAATGCTCAAGGAATAAAAATTATAATTTTGAAATTCTATTTTTGAAAAACATTGAAAAATTTGAAACAAGGGTTACGGATATCGAATGAGCATAAAATTATAGTCATTATGAATAATTTGTATTAAAATTCATAATTTTTAAAAATTAATAGATATATTAAATTTGAGCTCAAAATAGAGGAAAAGAGAAAAATTAATCAAAAAGGGAAATGGTCAACTTATAAATAGTGAGGAGGTAATTTAATTCTTCCCAAATGCCCTCCTTCAATTGGCTTACCCTTTCTTTTTAAGCCATTCCCGCACACAAGCAAACTGTGCGAAACTCTTATCTTTTTCTTCAAGTTTATTCCTTCTCTCTCTAAACCTTCATTTCCTCTCTCTTCAAGTGAGCTCTTAATCTTGTTTGTTATTTTCTCATATTTTTACTGCTAAATCCTCTCTTCTTCCTCTTTATTTTGACATTAAAATCATACTCATCCATTAACTAAAAATCAAGTTATGAATTTTTGAAGCTTTCTATCACTATTCATGATACTATTTAACCCATAAATCAAATTGATTTTTCTGACATTTTGGAGGTCAAATTTGTTAGATATGGCTTTATTCATGATATAAGAATCATAATTTAATCATATATAATTAATTAACTAGATAAATATATGAAAAAAAGATTAAAAGCTAATATGCTCTTATTTTTTTATTTTGAAGAGCATAGAAGATTTTAGTTAAATAGTTATAGTTTCTTGTGTTCAATCTGTTGAGATAAGTAATACTTACCATTCTTATCAATTATAATGTGATTCTTACTTGAGATTTGTTGATTTACAGTACAATTGGTAAAAATGGATTTTCTGATAATTTAATGAAACTTAATGAATAAATGAGTTGTTGATATGCGAATGGGGATGATGTTGAAATAGTTGAATTGGTATTTGTTTATGCTTCCAAAACCATGGGATAATAAGATCCTATAGTGTGTCTTTGTTTTGGAAATGAGTTCCCCTATTTTTCTGTTGTTTATATACAAAATCTATTTGTGCGAGTCGAATTGCATCATTTTGAACTAAACCCGCAGCAAAAACCCAATAGTTTTTTTTTGACCAATTCGAATTGAATTTTAAACTAGAAATTTGCAAGTTGAATCAACCAACCTTGTTTTATTTTTCAATTTTGATCACGTTTGAAATTAGAATTCTTAAAATTTTTCAAAATTTGATGAGCAAACTCGTATTTTTAACTATATTTTCCTCAAGTCGAATTGAGCCTTTCATAAATAAATTTCCAATTCTAATCACGATCATGCTCATTTTTTTTCAGTGATTGTACTCATAATTTTGATCATACTTTCAGCAAAAAATTTCAATTTGTTTAGTCTTATTTTCCCTTGGTTGAAACTACACTCTTTTTTTTTTATTCAAAACTATAGAAAGTCTAATTAAACATATATGGCAAATGTGATATCCTAAGGGAGTGGTTTATAAACTAATACTAAAGAATACAATGGATGTGTATACAATAATTTCTAAACAATAATATTAGAAGATAATGCAAATATGAGTTTAGAAAGCATTACAATGGTCATAAATGACTATGATTGTGGAAGTATGTTTATTGCAAGCAATTATGTTGTGTAAAACTTATTTATCTTTATGAGACATGGAATGATATATCATGATATGTGAATAATCGTGATATGAATAGTATTAAAATGTATCCATATGGAATTGATGAGGCATCCATTATGAGGATGGGTTAATTGCATGATTAGCAATATTTGAGACTTGATATGTGAATGATAGAATGTGATGAATAACAAAAATGAATTGGATCTTAGATCTGTGCATTCTAATATAATAAGTGGGAAAAGGCTGGCTTAGAGGGAAAAGGTGAATCAAAAGTAATAAGGTGGGCTATGTATTTGTATGCATTGTTTGTTCCATAAGGTTGTAACTTGAATATATGAAACTCAATATCATAAAATCGACATACATAATGAACCTGAGTATGTGGCATATGGCTATGTTAGCCAGGATTTGCACAATGTGCTTAGAAATGAATGATATAAACTTATCTCATAAGTGAGTCTTTGAATACTTTATAATTATTTATGAAATGGATTTGGGAAATGGTTAGCTGGTTCAGTTATGGATTTACATATTTATATGCCTTGTATTGTGTGATGAATTCATATATTTGGTACATATTATCTCACCATATCCTAGATTTATTATTCTGTGGATTGTTTTTTAGATACTGAAGAATTGGTGGTCAATCCCTCTACTAAAAAGTAAGATGGATAATCAACTAATGGAAATCACAGTTAATACATCACTACCACAGTAAACGGTCTTATAGGCACATATAAAGTCAAGATATATTATATAAAAGTTGTGAATATGACTGGTTGTAAAGTACTACATGAGGTAGAAATCATCCCTCTACAACCCCGTTAACTTGGTACTAATGATGGCTTACAAAATCCATCATCTAAGTTTCTTTTTTTTTTTTTATCTTTTGAAAATGTATATAGCATGACCATCAAAACTTTAGGGATAGAACTAGTCTAGCCTATGCATTTAAATCCATATATGTTATAGGTTAAACTAACTTTATTTTATTTTGTTCCTAAAGGATCCTCAGGTATTGCAGAAGAATGTTTAGAAAAGCTAGCTAAGGGAAGGTAGTCTTATTTTGGAAAGTTTGTGTAAAAGCAAAATTCTAGTGTCTAAGAGAGTCATGTGCCTTAATGGACAATGGCTTTGTACATTATGTAGGTCTTAGTTTGTGTGTGTGTGTATGTATATATATATATATATAATAGCAGTTCATGATCATGTGTGTTCTCTTTTCTCTCTTGTTCACTCAATTTGAATCATTTAAATGATGACGAAATTCAATATGTGAAGAGTAAATTGAATTAGCTCATGTCGATCATGATCAGAAGTTTCTGGTGGTGACACAAATTCATAATAAATTTCAACTGAAGCATTAAGGTACCACTATGTGAAGCAAACATTCCAGTTTTTAGATTTGATTTCATCTAACGATATTCTAAAAAAGAAAGTCCCAGAAGAGTGTTTGATTGGTATGCCTGTATCTCCCTATTATTTTGTTCTTTTACCACCATTAGATGACATGGTCGTTAGCTTTGATTTGGATGTCCACTTTGTTCTGTTTCATTATGAACATAACGCTTTTGTCAACATTAATTTTTTCTTTATCTAACTCATATTTATCATAGATATGATTGGAGAACTGAACCACTGCCAACCCATACGGCCATGAGGAACTAGCAACAAGAGAATGCAAATTGTCTTACAAGATAAGAAGTTATTTATATATGAATTTTATTCTAAGATGCCATGGTTCAAACAAATATATGCCATTAAGAATATTGAAAAATCTATGTTGTGCTTTCAAATTCATTTTCAGTGATGTGAAAGTTAATTGCACATTGTGGGATGAATTTAATAAACAAATGAAAAAATATATTAGAGATATCTCATAATCGATCATTATTGCGATGATGCAACTTGTACGCAACAAAAGGATGATTGGTAAGTTCTCTCGATGAATTAAATTTTTATTATTAATTTTAATTTTAAATAAAAATTTTCATAGCTTTACAATACAAGCGAAACTAAATTTGAAATGATTTATTCAAAAAGCTTTTTCTAACATTGCTTACTCTTAATTTTTATTAATAGGCTCTTTTATTGTTACTACTTCCCTAAATGCTACCAAGCTCATGTTTAACCCAAACATCCCAGCCCTTATAAACTTCTTTAAAGTAGTTTTTATAATATAATTGGACCTTATTGGAAATAAGTTTAACAAATAATCTAAGAGAAAACTTCTCAACATATAAATATGAAGCTCAATAATTCTGTTCATTTCATGCAAGTCTCAATATTCAAATTTATATACACAGAGATAACATAGCTTGGAAAGCTATCAAATTAAAGGAAGGTTCCTCTTAGATACTTTGTTAATTCTATTCGTTTTATGAAAGGTTAACTTAAATATAACCTTCAGTAGTTTTTGATTGCTTATGATTTTTAATCTTATGTTTAAAGAATTTAATTTGTGTTCATAATAGCACTTCTTCTAGAGCTATTATATTGATTTTTTATACTTGTGTTAATGGTGAGTATAAGCTTGACTGAAATCACATCGTCCTAAAGCTTCAATTAAATATCCATGTATCCTAACAGTTTAATTAGATCACAATATTTTATTTAAGAACAAGAAAAGTTTGAATAAAATCAGGAACTACGAAGAGGTTAGGCTTTGTTTATATTGTTCTTTCTACCTTTAAATGCTCATGTTTCATCTAATAACAATCTTACTATAATAGAAACATCAATAACAAATTACAAACTCAATTTCAAGCTTCAAAATGCTCAACATTAGCAACTGTCCACAAAATCCAAAGCAATTATAATTGGTTCTATAAGTCTTGAACTCATATAGGAAGAAAGTTTAACCCGAGGATGATGGCATTTGGTGCCATAATTGTAACCTTTCTCCAACTTCCACTATTGCAAGGTAAGATTTCATATGGGTCTAATTGCTCTACTAAAAAGAAACACACAAATTGACTCACATGTTAATGTTAAAATTCAGTATGCAATACTTAAAATTATTGTCCTATGATTTTTTAAAATAGATACAAAGTTCAACTTATGGTTATGGATCACCATGGACCTGCTTCATTTGTTCTTTTTAACAAAGATGTTACGCAATTAAAAAAAAAAATTTATATGAGCTTAGAGTAACATTAATTAGAGTCAGCATAGAAAATGCAATCTTTACTTATTATTTTTTTAACTCATAACATCAATTGGAAGTTAATAATTCTAAATTTACTAGATAATGATGAGTATGGGTTCCCTTTAGAGTTGAATGTATTCAAATCAAAGAAACTTTTGTTTAATGTGGAAATCTCTGAATATAATATTAGAAACCATCACCAAACTTGGGAAAAGAATCCTTTCAAGGTCCCTTTGATTAGTGAAAATGAACAGCAAATAAAGGAATTTGAGAGAAAGATTGAGCCAATTGAAGTATTATAATTTGTTTGTCTTATAAATTTACTCTTAAGAGAATTCCTACTAATATATTGTTGTGGGTATTTTTTGGACAATGTAAAATGAGCCAGCAAAAGTCCAACAAAAAAGGGCCCAGATCACTCAAAAATTAAGATCACCCAAAAACTAAGGTTGCTCGATAGAGGCACTAGCTCACCAATCGTGAGCTCAGGACACAGGACAAAACCAAGATGCCAGCTCGTTGAGGACAAATTTCAATTCATCGGCTGAAGCATGTCACCCCAACCAGCTTCTAGAAGACTCACTTTAATTGAACCTGAACACGAGATCAATTAGCACGACCAATAGGTCACCCAGCACGAGCTCGGACTACTAAACAAGTAACCCAAGCATAAGTATGGAATGCCCAAGTCTAGTTATCAGCTAGAGGCATATTCTCCTAACTGACAAGTCAGCCCCCAGAACCGACACATTAGCCTCCAAAAATCGATAGGGAATGGCCAAGCATTTATTGCCCGTCAAGTATTTATTGCCTATAGCGATGGAAAAGATAGTTTTACAACTTGTCAAATTACATTTGTAACCCTCACTACTTCTATAAATAAGAAGAGAAATTATTATAACATATCTGGTGAAAAATACATGCAGAAATTCTATCGAAATAGTGAGAGAACTCCTATATTTTTACTTTGCTGAAACACTCAGAGAAACCACCACATAAAAGCACATATAAACCACCATGGATATAAGGGTTACATTGACTTTAGCCAAACCATGATAAAAAGCTTCTAGTGTCCATTGTTCTTCCTTTCTCTCTATCGCCTTCTTGTTCATATTTGCACTTGCAACTTGCAGTTTGGGGTTTTCACTGGACTTTACCCATTGACTAATTTTCATTATCAACATTTTGGCACTAGAAGGAGGACCCTAACTGCATTCTTTCTCTCTTTGGTTTACTGTTTAGCTGCAATGGTAAGAGGAAAAGTCACCAGAAGCACAGACGCTACCATTGGCTAACCTGAAGGTTATGTAGAGCAGCAAGGGTTACCACTGGGGGGCTCTATCTTCCTTGCTGTGGGCACCTTTACTACCCCCACAAAAGGTGTTGCTATTGGCATGGCACCTTTCTCTCCTTATCAACTTGCTGCTTTCAAGACCAATGGAGTTCCAATTTGGCATTAGTGTCAGGAGGCGCTTGAAAACACCGTGAGAGATCTGGCCGCTGTGGTTAGGGTGCTGGCTCAAGCACAAGCCCAAGGCATGCAAAGACAAGTTGAGGTTGCTGCACCTGGAGGGGGACCCTAACAGCCCGAGGCCTAGCAAGAAAGGCTTATTAGAGAGGAACACCAATGAGATGGCTCTGCTCATTCATCTAATTCATGACTGAGGTTGGAGGTCCATCGAGCTCGAAAGGATGATGATGGGAACGATCAACGACATGAGAGCTCACGTCAAGAAGACACAAATAGGACCCGTCATGAATGTAGGTCGGATTATTACTACCCGAGTCATAAGCATAACGAAAAGCAAAAGACCTTAGATCACCACTCCCACAATCAGAGGGTGATAGGAGTCTTTGGACTGTTAACCATTCGTCTGAAATTCAAGACCCAAAAATTGAAGAGTTGCTTCAGAGGGTGCAACAACTAGAGAAATGACCTACAACTTAGAGTAGTCAAGACCGTTATAAGGAAAGATGCCTTTCACTCAGGAGATTGAGATAGAGCTTCTTCCTTGAAGTTTTAAAGTCTAAACATCCCGCAATACAATGGGGATAGTAACCCATACAAACACTTCGACGTGTTTAATGTCCAAATGAATCTCCAAACCACCAATCTGTTAGTCAAATGCCATGTTTTTCTTGCCACCTTTAGGGAAAAACCTCAGACATGGCTTAAAAGTCTCCCTTGTTGCAGCATTCATAGCTGGGAAGAATGCTAAATGAGATTCCTCAACCAATAGTTCATGCCATCTTGTCACCTTGCGACAGTCTTCCAGCGGAAAGATGAATTACTGAAGGATTACATCACGTGGTTTAGACATGAGGTCAGTAACATGGAAAATCTTTAGACGAGAGCATCCTCATGGTAATCTCAGCTAGACTTTACAAGGATGGCAAGCTCTACAAGAGTATATACAAGTCCCCAATGAGAGACTTAGGTGAATTTTATGATCGAGCAGCTAAGGAGATTAGGTAGGAGGAGACTTTTAGCCCAAAAAAGCCTAATCAGAAAGATAGGTCAAGTGGCTCCAACCAGAGCAAAAAAAGGAATAATAGTGGGAGTAATAGAGAAGGTCAAAAGGATGGTTTTGGCAGTTAAGTTATAAAGAAGGCCAAGGGTGAGCAACCTCAATGCCAAGGTCACTATGATAGCTATAGCATCCTGTCGAACACCTTAGACAGGATTTTTGTGACAGAAAAGGAAAACGAGGACTTCAGGAGGCCCAAACCCATAAGGGCTCCCCTTTAGTGAAGGAATAGAAATAAGTTTTGTGCCTATCACAATGAGATCAGGCATAATACCTCAGAGTGTTGGGCGCTCAAAGATGCCATCGAGGACCTCATCAAGAGAGATCGCTTAAGGGACTACGTAATATAACCTTCAAGATAGTGACCTACACAACCTTAACAACTAGCCCAACATTAGCACCAACAGGCTCCCGGGAATGAGGAGACACCCTTGATTAAGACCATATTCACCATTCATGGTGACCCTCACATCACAGGCACCTCGAACAGGTTGTACGATTGCTACGTGCGAGAAGCGAGCCGCGTCTTACTCGTGAGTCATGGGGAACATGAAAAATTCACCAAGAAAGCCAAAATAGCCTCGGACAGCATCACATTCATAGAAGAAGATGTGTGGGGGATTGATAAATGGAAAAAAGGGCATGAAAATAAGATATTTTTAGTCTATTTTATTAATAGCATTTTATGTTTCCTTAATGTTTTTTCCTTTAGTTTTATGTTTTGTCCTAGATACTACTCTTGGTTTGCATTTCTCATGCAGAATGATGAAAAGGGCTAAAAAGAAGGAAGAAATTCAGAGAATGAAGTTGCATCTAGACAAGGAAAAGATAGAAGAAGAAGAAGCCATACAAAGAAACAAGCAAGAAGCAATGAAAAAGTGAAGCAATCACCTAACACGGACGTGCTATGGAACACACCCAAGCTATGTTAGGTGTTGCAAGGGAGCTCGGGAAAGAAATTCGAAGAAATTCCAAGCCAAGTACAGGGCACAGCCGTGCTACACAACATGGCCAGGCCGTGCTAGAGTCTGGAAGAAGAATTGTGAAGAAATCTAAAGAAACAACATGTAACACGGCCATGTTACACAACACGGCCAGGCCGTGTTACAAGCTGACATGGCCAAATTGATAAATCCTTTCTCATGAAGCACACCCAGCCCGTTTTATGAA
>JANHAO010007322.1:0-20324 GCA_026873985.1 Saraca asoca
ATTCCATGCCTCGAGTTCAATCTGGATATTCGAACAAAAGGGACTAAGATACATAGGTTATTGGTCACTGGTTAGGTATGTCGAAGTCCTCTTTGTCTCTTTTTGCTATGAAGATTTTGTCTTGTGTGTCAGATAGGACATTGTAGTGTTCATGGTGACCTCAGTGTTGAGGTCACTCGTCTTTGACCCTCTTAGCAAATTGGAGACTGGAGCTATCCCTTACATCTTTATGACTACTTCTTTTCTTCTTCTGATTAGAATTGCTCACCTCGGGTTTCTTTGAACCAAAGGTTTCATCCCACCTAACTTGCTTCGCGGCTCGCTTATAGAAATCACCCAGGGATTGGGGACTTGTAAATATTCTTATACAACTTCCCGTCCTTGCAAAGTCTCACAAAGATGGCTGTCAAAAACACACTCATATGAGGGATCATCCATATTGTTGACCTCGTACCTAAATTGGGTGATGTAGTCTCTTAATGATTCATCCCTCTGTTGGAAGATCATTGCGAGATGACAAGGTGGCACGAGCTGCCTCTTTAGTGCTTTGTACTAACTAATGAATTTTCTCTGGCATTTCTCCTAGTTGCAAATACTATGAGCTGGGAGATTTTAGAGCCATGCTTAGGGAAGGTTTCCCAACGTAGCTGAGAAGACCTTGCACTTGACTAGAGGATCAGTTGCTTGGAGATCCACCTAAACATTAAATGCATCCAGGTGGTTGCATGGATCGCTATCTCCATTGTACGGTGGGGTCGTGGGAACCTTGAGTTTGCTTGGAAGAGGATAAGTTTCAATTTCCATGGAAAATGGCAAGCTTTCATCATGGCGAGGTTGATCACTTTGGGATTGAGGGTACTCCTCTAGTCGCTTCAGCCATTGTAACACTTATTTCATGATTAGGTCTTACATTTCAGATTATAGGCTAGATGATCATTTATTCCTTTCTCGTTCCTGGTTGCGGGTGTAGCAACCCAAGGTGCGTCCTCGGTTGGACCTATTCGAGCTTTTAGCTCAGTGCGAGCCCCTCCAATTGTGAGTCATCATAGTCCCTACGAGTTTGGCAAACTTTCAACCTCATCTGAGAATTGGAAGGGTGAGTTGAGTTAATGACCTGACGCTCTTGTCTAGTTAGCTTTCTCTAGACTCCTTCACGCAATTGTTGGGTTGTGCTACGATCTTAACCTACTACTGCGCGCACAAAGTTTGTGTTTGCATCAATACTTTGACTGCTTCAGCCAACTCTTTCACCATGTTTCAAATATTTGTTGAGGCTGGTAGTGAGCTGTGGAGGCCAAACCATTGTTAGTTTGGGTGATAGAAGAACTTGTCGTATGACCTTCAAGCTGGTTATTGACAACATCAGACTTCCTAATGGCCTTTCCTTTGGCCATAGTAGCTGTGTAGAAGATCAAATTGAAACACAAAAAATAACCAAAAAATGGATGGGTCCCACCGGGCATGCCAGAATGTTAACGGTGGATTTTGATTATGCCTGATCTAGCCAACCTGAGGGGGGTTCTTTCTGGACCCAAGCTATTATCTAGTTGTTAAGACAATGAGAAGGTGTAGAATGGCCAGAGGAGGAAGAAGAAAAGTGAAGTACATAGAGGTTTAACGTGGTTCAACCAAAATCAGACGGCACCGGTCCCTATATCCATGGTAGTGTTTTTATTTATCTGAAGATAATTTTATAAAGTTTTGGTACCGCATTCTTAACTTAGCTTATAGAGGTCTCCTTCCTCTTATTTATAGAAGAGAGAATGCAATAATAGTAAATTTACAACTTGTATTTCTGTTACTTCAAATAATAAATGTATAAGATAGTCTAAAGTATAACAAGTTGGTTTTTGTAAACTGCTGATTGATTTGTGTGAAATACTTTCTGCGAGTGGGACCTTTGGGCTGCATTTTGTAAAATGGCAGTGCAAGTTGCCCACTAGTTGTATGCTCAATCTCAGCAGGCTTCTAGCTGGGTGAGACATTGTGGGCCGTCCTTGTTTTGCACGGTCGAACTTGAATAGGTCACATGGTTCGAGCTATTAACGAGCTAAGACTTGTTACTGGTAAGCTGGAGGCTGCTGCTCAGCAAGTTGGTTGCCTAATGACCTTACAGTTAGGTAAGCTAGGCCTCTTCGTTGGATTTGATTTCTACTGAACTTTTGCCAGTCCATCTTGTGATACCGAATTTCATGCATAACAGTTTGCAAGCTTAAGAAATCTATATATAGGTTGAAGCAAGCCTCCCATCAGTGGTATTTAAAATTCCATGATGTTATCTCTTCTTTTGCTTTTAAATAGAATATCATGGATCAATGTGTATACCAGAAGGTTAGTGGGAGTAAAACTTGCTTCCTTGTGTTGTATGTAAATGATATTTTACTTGCAATCAATGATAAAGAATTGTTACATGAGGTAAAACAACTTCTCTCTATAAATTTTGATATAAAGGATATGGGTGAGGCATCTTACGTCATTGACATTAAGATCCATAAGGATAGATCTCATTATACTTTAGGTCTATCACAAGAAACCTATATTAATAAGGTTCTAGAGAGACTTTAGATGAAAGATTGTTCACCGAGTGTGGTACCTATTATAAAAAAGGATAGATTTAGTTTGTATCAATGCCTCAAGAATTATTTAGATAGGGAACAAATGAAGAACATTTCATACGCTTCTGTTGTTGGAAGCTTGAAGTATATTCAGGTTTGTATAAGATCTAACATTGCATTTGTTGTTGGAATGTAGGAAGATATCGAAGTAATTCAGGTATGAACCATTGGAGAGCTACAAAGAAAGTAGTGTGATACCTGAAAAGGACCAAAGACTACATGCTTACCTACAAACACACTAATTGTCTAGAGGTAGCTGACTACTCTAATTCATATGTTACTGGTTGTGTTAATTCATTGAAATCAATATTAGATTATATTTTCATGCTTGCTGGTGGAGTCGTGTCCTGGAGGATTGGGAAGCAATCATTAACTGCTAAGTCCACTATGGCGGTTAAGTTTGTCTCTTGTTTTAAGGTTACCTCACATGGTATATGGCTGAAGAGTTTCATTTCTAAGCTTAGAATTATGGATTCTATTTCTAGGCTATTAAAGATCTTCTATGGCAATTCAATTACGATTTTCATGGTTAAAAATAATAAAAGTGATAGTCAAAGCAAGCATATCGATATCAAGTATTTTGCCATTAGAGAATGTATTAAGAAAAATAAAGTGGTCATTAAACATATTAGTACTGAATTGATGAGAGCTGATCCTTTGACTAAATGGATGCCACCAATGAAATTTAAGGATCATGTGGAATAAGACTTGGCTCTATCTTGTGATTCTAATATAATATTTATATAATTTACAATGAAACTTAGTATTGTTATTTCTATCATGGTGTACACATTTATATTTGAGTATAACAATTTTGTTGGATTCGGAATAAACATAAGGCTTATTCATTAAGTTGAAGAAAATAATACAAAGTGATACAAGGAAGATAATATTTGTTCTTAAAAGACTTGCCGCCTCGATTTGTGTATTTTGTTACCTCATTAAAGTTAATGAATTCATGCATTATAGGTGTTTTTATAAATAACACTTACGGACTAAGTGGGAGAATGTGAAATGACTGTCTTTAGTTTGGATTCCCTTATTTTTGGTTACTTGAAATGGTTGACTTCAATTTTGATTCCTCTATTTTTAATTACTCAAAATGACTATCATTAATTTTGATTTACTTCTTCCATTTTCTCCCTTCAATTATGATTTGAGCTCTTGTTGAGTGGTCTGTACCTTACATGATTTCACTCTTTTTCACACTGGCAATTACATCTGGATGGGATGACATTGGTTTTAGCTTTTATATAATTAAAAAGTTGCAAAGAGTTTCTTACGTGGCTATTTCTAACTCTTACACTATCTTTGAGGAATTTTGAACAAGTACAAATGTTCTTTGCTCTGCTTAAAGCTTAGAAACACAATGACGTTTTATGACAATGCCTAAAGATATGATCCTTATTTCCCTGTGCTTTATGTTAGTTTTTCTTTTAAAAGCTTTTAAAAAATTAATAAAAAAATTCAAAAAAAGGTCCAAAGAGGGAAAAATAGAAATTTAAATACTAAAAATTTATACATAATTAACAAAAGAGAAAAATCTATTCACATTTCCTGAGTTTTAATAAAATTATGTAAGCATTCCCTTTAATTTCAAAATTTACATAAATTTTCTTTGAAACATAAAAAAATTATACAAAATTCCTTTGAAACATTAAAAAAAATATTATACTTAAACTTATATTTAATTTTTTATCAATGAAATGAGGAGAAAAGATGAGTATAACTTAAAATCAAATAATGCAAAATAATTTAAATATTTTATGATTAAATATATATTTTAATTAAATTTAAATGAATAAAAAAATATTATATTTATTCCAAAAGAGGAGAAATCCTGACAGACTAATTTATATACACGTGTCTCCAATGCTTATTAATAAAATATTGTAGTCACGTGCGTTTCATTTATGACGAATAAATTTATATCACATAATATTTTTAAAAAATAAAAATATATGTAATTTGTTGTTTTAATAATTCAAAACAATTTATCTTTCCTTATAGAAAGAAATTCCAAGTATAATGGGCATCCAACGGCTTATCAGGCGAGTCAGTCGGAATTCCGAATCTGTTGTGTCTTCTCCCGCTGCTTCATTCCGCTTCTTCTCCTTATTATTGAGCATCTACAAAGAACCAAAATTTCATAGAAGCCAAAATTCACAGTTAACGGTGATGGCTACAGCAGAAGCATCCAGCGACGCCATGTCAACGGTCGCCGAGAAGGCACCAATCACTGCTGAGAGGAAGGTCCGAGGGGACTTAGAGACCAAGCTCCCCAAACCTTGTAATTTTTCACTTCTCTATTTTTTTTTTAATTCATTTCGATTATTCTAGAGAATCTCAATATGTCATCTAGAAATTTTAGTGGGGTTGGTTGCGTTGGTTTTGAGACTTTTATTGTGGATGTTCAATTCAGATATGCCTCGAGCTTTGGCTGCCCTTGATTCTGAGAATGTGAATGGCACATGGGGCCACAAACATAACAATATGTCCGTTCTTCAGCAACATGCGACATTTTTCGATCTTGACAATGATGGTGTCATATACCCTTCCGAGACATTTGGAGGTATATTTTGTCCTGTTTGATATATTTTAACAATTACCAATGGCAATAGCTTGTTTCATTTCCTTTCCTAGTTGAATCAATCACATAACTTTTACTGATTTTGAAGAAATTTCAATTCATTTATATTATCGAGTTTCTGAAGCATCCTTGCCCCCATTGCACTTCATGCAAACACAGCATGAAAATCCATTTTGGTCATTGTTGAATTATGTTTACCATTCTAAACCGATATGTGACTTTTCGGGAAAGTGTCATGACTCGTGAGTTTGATGATTCCACTTCAAAGATTTGAATCATTTGATCAATTTGGTTCTGTTGTTTTCCAGGTTTCCGGAAACTGGGTTTCAATGCGATTTCTTCGTTCATATTCATGATTCTTATCCATGCTTCTATGAGTTATTGTACTCTTCCAGTAAGACTGTCAAAGTGTTCCTGCATGAATCTAGCGTTTACATATTCATTGTCCGAGTAATGCTCCTCCCTCGGAAGGCCCTCACACCCCTTCGCCCAAATTTTTTTTCTCGGTGATTACCCCTTCACAATCACACCATCAAAAGTCAATGCTAGTTGCAAACTTAACATTGTCGCATGGTAAAAGGGGTTGGTCTCACCCAATTTTGTGGAGATCATTGCCTTTTCACTCCGTGCGAATATCAAATGTGTAACTAGTATTAATGTGGTTGTGTGTGGGTTGTGAAGGCCTTTGGTTGTACGAGTAGCATCATTCTTTAAACAATCCAGCATCACTTCCGCTAACTTGTACATGTTCTGAACAGACATGGCTACCTTCACCTTTTTTCCCAATATACATAAAAAACATACACAAAGGAAAACATGGAAGTGACTCAGCGGTCTACGACACAGAGGGAAGGTAAGAATAATGCCCCGTTAATGATGCCTATGTAGGGAAGAGGATGGTAATGGTAACACGAGTACCTTGGCTAAAATCAGGAGGAGCCTTTCTCACTTTGGCTTAATGCGAACACTGCAGGTTCATTCCAGCAAATCTGGAAAATATGTTCAGCAAGTATGCTCGAACAGTGCCTGATAAATTGACTCTAAAGGAGCTCTGGCACATGACTGAAGCAAACAGGGTTGCATTTGATTATTTTGGCTGGTCCTCTCTCTCTCTCTCTCTCTCTCTCTCTCTCTCTCTACGCACATAGTGCACTTGTATAGAAAATTAGCATCTATCATTGTTTGTACTAATTTCAGGATTGCAAGTAAGCTGGAATGGGGAGTTCTGTATATTCTAGCAAGAGATGAAGAAGGCTTTTTGTCGAAAGAAGCTGTAAGGCGTTGTTTTGATGGGAGCTTGTTTGAGTATTGTGCCAAAGTACACAAGGGTGCTGCAGGGAAGATGGCTTGATAGCTTGTCCATTTTCAATGCTAAGATCAGAGTTTTTGTTCATTTTTCCAACTTTAGTACTTTTTGCTAAATTTCCTTCTCGTTTGTGCCTCATGGCTTGACAGCTTGAGTGGTTACAAATGATCAAATAACATCTACAGAAAAAAAAAAATGTATTATTGTCCGATGCTCACATGCCGAGTTATCTTAATAGCAGATAATTACTTAATGAATCCTATTATGTTTACTTAATTTTGAAGTCTTCAATGTAAATGTAGATCAAAGCATATGTACACTCATTTTATGCACCTAAAAATTTTCATGGAAGTTTATAAAATTTACACGATTGTGTGCACCAACCTTTTTTAGTTGGAGGTTTTTTTTTTTTTTTTTTCCATTTTAGCAATGAGCTAGATTAATAAAAACCTTTGTTAAGTTTGTTATTTAGGCAAATGTAATCATACTCCTCGTTTCAATATCCCATTGAAGAATCACAGAATACACAAATAGTATAAGTGTGAACATTTTACAGATATTCCTATGATTTTAATCGTTTCACTAACATTCTCTAATTAGTAATGAAAGAATCAGCGTATTTTTCTTTTGCAAAATTTTATTGAATAAACGGTGAAAATATTTGAACAACATTACTTTCTTTTAGTTATATAGTGGATCTTATGATTACACCAATTCTACGTGTAAAAGAGAAGGAATGAAAAAGTGAATGAGAAAGAAATAAATTATCATTACTCATTAACAAAATACAAAAAGATGAATTCTAATTACTATTAGAGCGGAGATAAAATTAAGTTGCAAAATAAAAAATTATAATAGCAATAGTTGCTAAATGTTACTTTCACAACTTTTATATACTTTTCGACGGCAATTCCATTTGTATGCACTTTTGAACGTATAAATTATTTAAAAAAGGATTTTGTTAACCAATTTCCTGGTTAAGGGGTATTTTATTGTTTTAGAAAAATAAAATTAAAAGAATTACGTACTTTTATTTAATTGATTTTTAATTTTTTACAAAATTTAAAATACAATATTAACTAAAAATATATAAATTTTTAAAAATTTTATGTTTTCAATATAATTAATACTCCTTAATTAAGTATCATCATGATTAATAAATGCATCTAAATAAAATCACAAGAGGCTTGGTCCAATTGGCAAGCATTTATGTGTACCAGTTAGCGTTTAGGGTGCGGGGTTCCTTCGCCAAATGTAAGAAAATAAGTAGTTATTTAAATAATAGGACTAGATCACAAAAGAAATGAACTTAATTTGTCTCAAATAATAAGCATAGCTCTATCTTCAACATATAATGATAAATCGCATAAAAAAATATTATATTAATAGTAAGGCGCGCGTGGGGGTTAGGCAGCTTGTACTAAAAATGTCGCAAGTCCTAATTACTAGAACTATTATAATATCAGCAAAGGTCATCAAATAAACAATGGTATTCTTTTGATTTAAGAAAAACAAAACCCCTTAGCCTGTCAAAAAAAATTATTCCAGAAATTTGGCTTGTCCGAAAAGAATAATCCAATAATCCACCGTCTTATCATGGTTTTGTCATAGAAAAAATGTTGTATATGATTGCCATAATTTTACAGCAATAAGAAACAATGGATCGTTCAAAAATGATGCAGCGCCAGCTGACCCTGCAAATAAATGCTGATCAGAGTTTACAACAACAAGCTCAACCACTCCACCTGCCTCTAGTTACCTGACTTTTGCTTCCAATAATCTAGTTCCTGTCCCAAAAAGAACACAGCAAGCAAGCAACCAAAGACAACTGTTAGTTACGAACCAAGTTCATATTTTCGGCTGCCACAGATTACCAAATAGGTGATACAAAACTGACCTTTTCGATTCTTATCACGGCAGTATTTGCTTCCGCAACAACATTGAAATGCTTCAATAGGATGTTCATGATCATCAAAGTCTATACCATAATCCTGCGAATAATTTCAAGCATATCATATCTGATCAAGACTTTAGGACATCCAGACAACTCACTTAACATAAACTTCTGACAATGCAGTTTGCGCATACAATTTAATTTTAGGAAGGACGAATCTCATGACCAGAAAATCGTGTTTGTTGCCAAATGCAAGAACAAAAGCATGCTTTGCTCATCCCTGATTTAAAGCAGCCTCAGAAATATAAAAAAAGGAAGCAAAAATGTCTTGTATTGGTTATGCCAACTTACCCATGTCAGCTCCTCGTAAGCATTCACGTCCTTATTAGTAAAGAAGGCAAGCTGGAGAGAAGGAATTGAACAGAAGTTAATATAGGTCAGAAAGAAAGTTTCATCATCTTAAGTAAATTAATCTGTTCAAAAGTCCCACTCCCCCTCCAATACGCTCATACAGATAGGAATGGAAAAATTGTGATAATAAAATCAGCAAAACCATATCACCAAAAAAAAAATAAAATAAAATAAAATCAGCAAAATCATTACATGATAGTAGTGGCGATCAGGAGTCTCCACTTCAACTGGAATGTCTATCAGATTGCAATCAAAGCATCTGAAATGGAAAAAATATAAATCATATAGGAAATTGTAGATGAAAAGGAAAGGAAAATCAAACGAGAAAAAAAAGAGATGTCCTATCTCACTCTCGGATCCTTTCAGTATTATATGGCACTTCTATCTCTCTATCAGTAGGGATTGTTTAATCAGGCCTTATCATTCACTTCACAAAAAAAGAAAGCAAAAAATACAATGATCCTTAAAATACATGCTAGATCAGAAAGACGCTGATATGGCTGTTTAGTGAAGAAAACTAGTTATTTAATTTGAGAAATGTCGTTACTAAAAAATGGAAACTAGTTTTCCTATGACTGCAATAACAAGCACAATGAAATTTAGTAAAAACATTACCAGTAAATTTCTCTTCGTTTCAGACATAAAAACATTACCTATGATTGATAAACCTTGCAACATTCCCATTAGTTGTAGCATCTAAACACAGTGCCTCCTCATCCTTTAATATCCTTTCTGAGCCCCAGTCTGCATCAAGGGTTACGGGGTATGTATGTCTGTCAGTGCCACCTTTTTGCAAAGCCCTCTCATATAACTCCATATTGGTTAAAATTTCCCCAACGTATTCACATATAAAGGATCCTTTGGGCAAATTTTCTAGTGTTCTAAGACCCCAGCCCTTCCCTTCAGAAGTCAAGAACACCTGTAAAACAAAAGATGAAAATGTAGCCATCATAAAGAACTAACAAATGAAAGCAATGCAGAAAAAGAACAGCCAGTAAACCATAAATATATGTAAAGAATAGAAGTTTCACAGGATTGGTTCCAACAACACATGTGGATACTATACTAACAGCCAGATGAATAAATTGACAGTTTCAACTTACTAATTAGTAATTAATCTCATGAACCATAAGAATAACTAAGCAGGTTAACACTGTTGAAATTTATCCTTGGCACTGAAGAAATAGAACAAGATTGTGAACTCCAACAAGTTATTACATTCTTCAGATTTTAATTATTTTGACTATCGAACAAGGTTTTCATGTCCAACACGTGAAGAAGTACTTGTTAAGATACCATCATTAACCCGACTATACTAAAACAAGGACAGAAGAAAGAGAGACATAGTTATTGTCACAAATAACATGACATCCACACTTCCTCCTTCAAAAGTATTTTCATTTCCATTTGCCATCACTTTATACACTTAACATGGAAATTCTATTTGACAAACAAACCAAAAAACATATGTCAAGGAAAAGTGAACGGCTATTAAATGCACTCAAGAGGCTCCAAAACAAGGCTTACCTGCAATTTGCATCTTAAACCACATTGCACTACCCGATTTCCACACTTCATGTCACATCCACATTTCCTCCAACACTCCTTTATGAACTTCCTAACCAAATGCCCCTTGCATGGTTCGGAATTATAGCCATTCTTAGATCTCTCCAATGGGCATTTTTTACAGTACACAAAATCATGATCTTTAGGTTCCTTCCTCAAGGATAAGCAGGCCATTAGATATTCTTCTTTCAACAAACCGTACGGTGTGTAAGCAAACTCTCCACCAGTTTCCTGAGCACAAGCACAAGGATATGATGATGAAAGGCAGTTACCTGTACAGTCAGAACAGCAATCCTGATCTGCAATCCGGGCCAATGAAATATTTACATTAGCATTCTGATATATTACATTATTTGGTATGTAATTGAACTTTGGCAAGTCCTCCTTGCCAATTTCGTCTGCCAGTGATATCTTCACTTTCTCTGAACCCTTTGATATGTCACTTAAAAAATGAAAGAACTTCTTTTCAAGTTGAGGGAGAGCTTGCTGCGGCGCAAGTGCTAAATTCTTTGAACTGGTGCACTCAGGATTTGAACCCTCCCTGTTTGAATTTCTACCCAATTTTAGGTAGCTTTCGCATAGACCATTTAATACCTTCACCATAGAGAACTGGGGTCCAACAATCTTGTGCAATCTGAGATTCTCCTCCGTGAACTTCATAACATCAGCCAATTTAGGAGTATGGAAGTTTGGTGGTCCAAGGGCAGATTCACAGTTCAAAGAAATTTTCACTTGGCCTGAAGTTGAAGAAGCAAGATCCATGTTAGTCTTATGGCTGGTTGTGTTGTTATTGCAAGCTGAAGTATTAACTTTATTGTGCTTATTCTGATACCGATGTGAATGATTTCCAGTTGAAGCCTCAGACAATCCTAGAGGAAAAACAGCAAGATGTTAATTAAACATCTACGTCATAATAAATTTTCTGGATACCTTATCTTTATATAGAAGAAGAAAATATTATTAAGACAGAGAAGGTCATTACGTGAAGAGAGGACAAGCAATCCTCAAAAGAAAGAAAACCTTACAGCAGCTAAAAGTTACATAAGAAAAGAAAAAAAAAAAAACAGAACCACCCAATCATATTTCTAATATAGATTCCCAATCCCTTGGTAGATCAGTCAAACTAATCCCTCAGAAAACTCAATGAGCTTTGAGTCAAAATGAAGTAACAAACATAATCTTGTCACACACCAAGAACATAGGCTCTGATATTGAGGTTTAAAAATTCTAACATTCCTTTCCAACCATATACACCATAAAACAGTAAGTCTTGCAACTTCACAAAGTGCACTTTTTTCCTAGTTATTACCGAAAGCACAATATCTATTTCAAAGGAATATATCCCAGGTAGTAGGAAAACCCACGAAACTCCAGACAAAGAGAAAAGCTTATTCCATAAGTGCCAAGCCATCTTACAATGCAAAAACAAGAGACTATTAGTCACCGAACTATTAGAACACAACATACACATTATTGGACCTAGGAAAGATTTTGTTCAATTTAAAGCACACAAGTATATATTACTTTCAGGGGTCAAGTGCACACTTATAGATGGAATGCCGATGAAGGCAAGGGTAACAGAAACATAGCAACGGATACAATAATGGTGTATAAGTACAACCATACATATATATAAACACAGACAGGGTAAGTGGCACATAAGAATTGATCCTGGCAGCTTATATCATGGGCATAAAAAGATCCTAACTGTCAATATCTGTGGTCAAGAAGCAGTTGGAGTGCTAGATCCACACCCAAACTATGTGACTATTTAAATAATAACAGAATAGATGAGGTATTAGCAATGCCTATAAGGAAACATATGGCACAATACCATTCAGCTACAGTAGCAGAATCTATTACAAATAACGAGGTAATTTCACAATGTAGAATAGAACAAGCCATGATATATATAATACAGCTATAACAGGCAATTTCAATAATGAGGCAATTTTAATAAAGCTGGCATGATTACCTCTGCAACTAGTTGAAACGGATCCACGAAATAACTTTTTACAATGCTCTGCAGATGATGCTTTCTCAGGTTTTGAGCTTCTTTCTACCTCACTCAACCTTGTACACAATGCTTGAGAACTAGTTATGGGCCTCTTATCTCTCATGGAAGGTCCAGATGGTCCAATGATTTCCTGTCCAAAAGTCTTTGGAGGAGGTGCTTCATTGTCTTCTACGGGTAAGATTTGGCTTGGTTGATCCATGGTTGATGAAACCTGGTCTTCTTCATCTACAACTATCCTGTGCAATCTCTGAGCTGGTCTTTCTCCACTATCATGATTGATGGGAGCTTTCCTCTTGCCTTCTGCTTGCTATTTGAAAGAAATAATATCGTATTAACCACAAGATGTATACATAAAGGTATAAATGTGCTAGATGCATGTTTAAATTATGTGATCACAATTAGCTAGTAATTTATAACACTCAAATTTTCTTGTCAAATTCATTTGTGTCCCAGTAAGTCTACTCTCACATCCAAAATGGATGTGGGATTCCCACATCCTCTCATGGAGGGTGTGGCGTCCAGTTTGTGCCCAGTGGACATATTACTACATCAACAACCGAGCCATATCTCATTATATGGGAGCAACTACATGAACTATTCGATAAGCTCTGTAAAAGACCATGTTTCCAGTAAAACCATTCAAAATTTTCTTCCAATAGACAGACATATACAAAAAGAAAAAATAATAATATTCTCCGATGAATTAATAAAAATAGAATAATTACAAGGAGAATGAATGATGTTGAAATATATTGAAAATAAAAGTTGTTTAGATGAGTAACCTTATCTTCCTTAAGCTCAAAGTATGCATCTACCAGTGTCCGAAAATTGTCCTCTTCAATAAGTTCCCAGTTATTATTATAGACTTTCAAAAGCTTTTCCAGAACTGGATTGACCTCTTCATCTGGAATTCCTAAGGCCCTTGTAGCACTGAAGGCCTTCAAAACTTTTGGATTGGAAGACATGATATTTTATCAGCTGATCCAACGTATTTCTGCAGCCACTTGTTCGCCAAGACTTTATGCTCCACCTGCAGTCACTTATTGCAAGAAAATTTCTTGTAAAATCAAAAGGAAAAGAGATCCAAGTATCCAAGCAGCAATGTCATATGATAAATTCATTGTGCATTTTGAGGAAAATGAATAAGATATTGGAAAACAAACAGAAGCAAACTTGCAACAAGTTGAGGAATAATGAGGAATAGAAACTAGCCAATAATGCTTGCTATGCCTATCAGATATATGAGAGGGTGGCGCCTCTAGCAAACACAGCTTATCACAGCATAATGCAATTCAATTTAGAGGTTTTATAGAGGATAAATGACCAGCATTCAACTTTTGCATTATTTCCAACTGAGTTTTGAAATTCCATACATAAATTCGCTCTCTAATATATCAATACATTAAATATAAACCAAAAGGGGCACTAATACAATGTTTCCTTCTCATCCTTCTCTTTACTTTTAATTTGAAATTTTGGAAGAATTGATAGGCCTTCCATTACACCATATTTTTTTCCTTTTCCAATAAAAATAAATAGACAATATATGTTCAAGGAGTATCTCCTGACTAGTTTTGCCATCCTATATAAGTACCACATACTGATGATGTCTAGAAAGCACCTGGATTTTATGAAAAAGGTCACCATGTTATATGGCTTTGACACAAGATACAGCTAACCATCTCTAAATTAAAGAAACATTGAAAAATGAAAAGTAACGAGGAAATGAATGAAATTGTGTAAACAAATGGGCATAACTCTACTCGATAACAAGGTAATGCCCAATGTGTAGCTTGACAATAAATATGTTGAGGGATTTTAAAATGAATCAGTCACAAGGGTGATAATTATTAATTAAAGGTGTATATGCTAACTGTTGACTCAGCCAGTATGAAGGCTCCTACCATTTACCATACAAATTAGCTAGGTTTAAAACATACTTCCAAAAGTACATATAGTTGACAAACATGTGAGAAGTAATAGCAGCTTACGAAAATACAATGTACTTATATGAAGAAGAACATATACAAACACGCTCACACACACACGCACACAGACATATATATGAAATCACTACAAACCAACGTGGATTATGGCTGCTAGAAAGGGCATTATCATATATCAAGCTGTTTAATTGCCAGAAAGCACCAAAAGCAATTATATGACAATAGATCTGCTAATATTAGGAAACTTCCATAGAAGAGGTGCCTCAATTGATTGAGGTATTGCAGTGCATGCTGGACAGTGGTGAATTTTCTCATTGAAAATGCTCATGTCGAAAAGTGTAACTTTCTCCAGCAAGCCAGCAGCCGAAAAAAGAAAGAGAATGGCCTATGTTGGTAAGTTAGTATATCTCTGGATCAATTGTAGATATATTATCATTTATGGTCTTATTACGTGGGAGATTTTTTTATTGGTTTTTACCTACTGTCAGATCTTTAGCCTTTTAAGTCTTTCTACAGTGGGCTGATAAGATACAGAATAGCTTGCAGGTCAAACTTTGTATTGAATAGTGGGATTAATAAAATAGAAAGGGATAGTAGGAAGTTTTCATGGGATAAAGAACTAATAGAGGACCCAATTCACTTGAGACAAAGAACCTGCTACCTCATGACACAGAGTATTTGGCCAAGCAGATTTATGTGGGACCATCTTCTGCGAAAAGTTGGAGAACTATCTCCATTAATAAGTATAACCTTGTTTTATTGTGGAATATCTTAAACTTCATTTCTTTTCTGCAAGAAGAAAGAGTTCAAAGGGAAAATTATACAAGCACACTGGAATACAATCATCATCTAGACTCTAGAGTAAATAATAAAGAGTTAGCCTTTCCTCTAACAATCAGATGTGTATACCCACTATTCATTCCTTGAATATACCAAATGAATAAGAGTAACTTCTGTCCCAGCCTTTAAAGGTCTTCTGGATGAACTAGTTTCAATGCGTTTTGATCTCCCAATATTTTTTGGAAACTTACTTTTTATATATATGTGGATACACAGTGAGGAGGCCACATTAAACATACCTTATGCAACAAGAAAACTAAATACACCTAAATGCAAAAATGTCTACTTTTAGAATTCAATTTATGAAATGAGGTTCTTTATTTGGCTAATCAGCTCTTCCGGAAAAATTAAGCAACTTCTAATATAAAACAGGAACAAAGTTGTTCCAAAGTGATACATTGCAGTGACCTCTGGGGAAAAAAATGTATTTATATTTCTTTCTCCAGCTCCAGAAACCAAAATAACTAAGATGGAGTAAATTTGTCACATGAAAAGGAATGTCCTAAAAAAAAATAATTTGAATTTGTCATTCCTCTGTTCACACAACAAAAACGTGAAGGTAAATTGTATAAAAAAAAAATAGTGGCAGTAAGTTGCTTTCTTTTGCTTGCATGCCAATCAAATGTAATTAGAGATAAGTATTTCTCTTGAAATAAAAATATGCTTTTTTGGTACTCGTCACACGAAAAAAATCAAAATAATGCATAAAAATCTAGTGATTCAAAAATGATAAAATGAATTCTCTTCAAACAACTGACATCACTGCTTCAAGAACTTAAAATAAATAAGAACTAAATAGAAGTTAAAATAAAAGAATAAAAAGGGTTTAGCGTACACATTCTCCCAATAAACAAGCGCAGAACAGCAGTAAGCTCAACAACTATTTTGTTACTTAGAATCATTTGAACAATTAACTCTCGTTTAGAGCGTTAAACAAAAGCAGTGAATAACAGCCTTAGTCTAGAGCACCAGAAGTAGAGTTTTTACTTTGAAGACGTAAAGTAGTTTTCTCGTGAGAAATGGGGTTTTACCATGATTTTCTAAAGTGCCCAAAAAACTCAAGGAAATCACAGCCCGGCTCTTGAAAAGAAGGTTTACTCAGTAGAGAGAGCTGATAATGCCTGTTTGGCTGCGACCAAAATCCTCACTGAAAAATGAAGAAGACTACTGCATAAGAAAGAGAATATGAAAGGCCATGTGAGAGAGGGCGTTCGTTTATGTAGAAGAGGAAGCGAATCGACAAAGAAGGTGTTTTTGTCAGACCAACTTATCAAGAAAAGTAGGTTGTAAATAAATGATGTGCAGCTGCTGACATGTTGCGTTCTAATTGGATGATTTCTATGGCTCACAGATCTCTTGAATTCATTTCAGAAGACTTTGTACTTGGTTCCGTGGGCTGCATCGTAGCGGATTGCATGCTGATTTTGTTTTTCATTTTGTTGTTTTGTCAACCATCGGGAATGGGATATTCAACCTGAAGCGAAACGCAAACGCTCAGAGATAAAAGAATATTTGATGGACGAGGGCCCACAAGTGCAAGGGCCCAACATGGTAGTTTTTTTGGGAAACGAGATGCTGAGATCCTATTGGAGTAATGTTAATTAAAGACTTTAATTTTTATCAATGGCCCTTAACCCCTTATCTTGGATTTGGATGTGAAGAAAAATATAGAAAATTAGAAAAAATTAAAAAAATGTATGAGAAGGTAGTGTTTTTTTATAAGGTGAACATTACGAGGAAAAAAAGGACGAGATATTTTTATATTTTATTTAAATATAAAAATTATAAATATATCTTTAATATAATTATGATCATTAGTTTTAATAAGGGTATAATTTTCTACATGAGAATGGAATAAATTTTTCATTCATTTTCTTCTTTTTTACGAAAGAAATTTTTATAGGATCCATAATTTTTTTTTTCTTTCTTTCCTTTTGTTTGCTTAATCAGACAAGAGAAAACACTCTCTCTTTTTTTTTTTTCATTTTCATCCAAACAAAATAAATGATTGGTGAAAAAAAATGTGTAATTAATATTTTTTAATGTAAGTTTAAAAATAATATATTCTTGATAAAAATATAAGACTTTTTAATAGAGATGTTATAACCTTACCTTAGCGAATTTTTTTTTCTTTTTATGAATAGATTTGGAGACTACGAATAATTTAAGAGAGTATTTTTTTTTTTCACCATTTTTGGTGGGAATGAATAGATTATCCTTCAATTGTCCTTCGTTTCAAACATAATTCTTATTATTTGCAATCTAAATTTTACTAATAATAATACTACATTGAGGCGTATAGCATTATTCTTGGTATATTCAAATTATAGCAAGGAATAACTCAATACTGCGATAATGGGAAAATAATAATTATTAAATCTAAATCAAGTAATTCTCATTGTAGGCACATAATTCGAAATTTATATGGTCATTGAATGCCTTTTATTAAAAATAATGATCATTTAATGTGTTATGTATAAGTTATAACTTCTATAAAGAAATTTAATTGGGGAATTCTGGGGTGCAATTATTGTTTTCTGCTACACGGCATACAACATAAAATTTGAACCATTAACCTTATACTCATCACATTTGAGCTCTTAATTAAAAGATTATTATGTACTTCGTGAGTAAAAAAAAAAAAAAATTGTTTTATTTTTGAGCGATTTTATTTAAATATCCTCCTTTATTTTCTAATGACCTCAGCAACATTCACTCATCATCCTTATCTGACGATTTGATTGAGATGTGTAGATAAAAATATCTCATTTCCAACCAAGCATCGAATTATTAAAATAATATAATAGTATACAAATAATTTAATGTGAAAAATTTTAAAATTTAAAAAAAGATATGGATAAAAAGAGATTAATTATGTCATCAAGATATTGTATATGAAAGTTCTCAATTATAACCTCCAAACTTCTTAATCACTATCTATATATTTCTTGCAAATTTTTATAAGAATTTTCACATAACCCTCGTAAACACACATATCAAATCTCTCACAAAACTCAAACTCTTGCCTAATGAAAATATTTATATTCCAAATATTTGTTTAACAAGCAATCTCAATCATACTCTAATACAAAAACCTAACATGAATAGAAAAATAACTTGTACTAAGAAACCAACACTAATTTATAATAATTAAAATTTACATCAAACTTAACAATCTTCACCTTGACATAAATTCTATTGCCTTCGTGCTTAATCTATTGCTAAATAAGGCGATTCATAGGGTGTCAATCATGGAAGTTTACCAATATTGGAATTTCTTAAAAAAAAAAAAAATTGTAGCAACCATTTTCCTATCATATAACTCCATATTAATCAAGCATCACAAGTTTTAATAGAATCTATCTATAATTTCCTAATCTGTAGGCATCTCCATCATCTCTAGGAACACTAAATCTTGTAAACACTCTTACAAACTAGATTTTTAAAATACATGATCTCCTCGTCTGCAAAAATATAAAACCTTGCAAATAATCTCACGAACTAAATCTTCAAAATACACACATGGTTCGTACTTTTCATAACGAATAATAATGTCTTCACAAATCTTCTTCTTAAAGCATACATATGGTATAGGTACTTTTATTCTTCCTTACCATTACTGTCATCCCCAAATCTTCATCTTTATTATCAATTGCAACTCTCTCACTTTTGTCCAAGTTAAAACAGTTACCTCCACAACATTAATCAATAATCAAAATTCTAACACAAAATCATATCAGCTACCTCTACAGAATTAATCAATAATCACAACTCTTACATAAAATCAAACCAACTACCACTACTAAATCATTAATTATCCTCAACTCTCATGCAAAATCAAACATTCTACTTTCACAACATCACCATTCATCTTTCTAACTCATGAGGAATCGAATTTTTCTAGTATCATCAATCATTATCTTTAACTCACATACACAATTAAACTAAGCTCTTGCAATTGCTGACTAAGTTCTCTATTCAAAATTAATTTAGAAAATGTTTTGATCATCACAAATAATTTTGATTTTATTCTTTAACGATTTATCTATGTCGGTTGGTGCATTTCACATTGAAAGTTTTTTGGTATTTTTGAAGCATTTAAAAAGATATCAGTATAAGCTTGAGAATCTTATAAAGATTTAAGAATTTCTTTTTAAGTTATGTCAAACTCTTAATTTTTAAAATATTGGCTTTATTGAAGAATGACTTCCAAATTTCTTTATTAGAAAATATGATTGATTGGCTTTATTTCAATGTTAAAAATATTTTTTAAAATAGTTTTTCTAATTCACAAGGATTCTCTATTTATTCTTAAAGTCAAAACCTAATATAAATAAGATTCAATTGTGTGGTTTCAAAGCAACAAGAAAAGGAGAGAGAGCTTAATTACATTTTTCAAGAAATCTTTAACTTATAGTGTTGACGGTGAAATTTGGTTCGTACGGAGGACCAGAACTTTCAGTCAACCGAATGTGAGTTTCGGGAATCAATGCCACTTCTGAAGTGTTATGGAAATGCAGCCAAGAGAAAGAAGACGATACATGATCAACACATTTAACATGGCTCGGCCAAATCCGGGCGGTACCGGACCCTACGTCCACGACGGAAATTTTATTGATATTTGATAATTTGTAGAGTTTTTGCTTGCAAGATTTTTCTCTCCCTCTGCTAACAATGTCATCCTATTTATAGAGGAAGGAAGGGTTACATGCATTAATTTCTTACTACAGTTGTGTTACATCAAAATAAATGAGAGAAGATAATGAAAAGACCACATTCTGACTATAGGCTGTGAAAGTAGGCTCTTCAGGCTGGCTTGTGGGCTTATAGCCGTTACCGTGTCAGGCAAGATACTCTGCTATCTCAAGCGAGAGTTCCTTGCCTCAGGGAAGCCGTGGGGGTCGTTGTGGTGAGGAAGCGAGCGTGAGCAGAGCGATCGACTATTATGCCGGGTCGATCCCAAGCCCTCACCGTTGGGTCGCGTTATCGCTGGGATGCTGTTTTGCGGGCCATACCTCCCATCATCGTTGTGTCGTGACGAGCGAGGTAGGGCTTAGTGATGTAGCTGCAAAGTTACTGCACGTTTTAAAAATACCGCAAGCGCACGGCGTAGTTGTAACACAGAACCGGCGAGTACGG
>JANHAO010007323.1:0-20339 GCA_026873985.1 Saraca asoca
TACAAGGCTAAAAAATAGGTAATAAATCCTATCAAATCTGATCATATCAGATCTGATCTAGAGGTCAACTAATAGAGGATAATTAAGGAAACAAAATCAAGAATAGAATCAGGAATAAATCCATAATTATCCCATAATATCGGCCAACCAAATCAGAGTCTTGTATCAAGGATGATTGCTTTCTGGAAGCCGTTTCTAAGCTTGAGAAATTGTTGGAGTTCAAACATCCTATGATGGGCCAAAACATTATAGATGCAACAAAGAATCTACTAGAATACAAGCCCAGTTCCCTACATTCTGCCTTGAGGACAAGGCAAATTCTACATGAGGTGGTATTGATGGAAATGTGACCCAAGAATCAGAATTGGATCAGGG
Organism: Saraca asoca; assembly: GCA_026873985.1. Classification (NCBI taxonomy): domain Eukaryota; kingdom Viridiplantae; phylum Streptophyta; class Magnoliopsida; order Fabales; family Fabaceae; genus Saraca; species Saraca asoca. The sequence continues at coordinate 376 of JANHAO010007323.1, forward strand.
CATGAATAAGCCCAAAATAATTGAAGTCTATTCTAAAAGACCCAAGGTTAATTAAGCAAGGGGGTAGGGCAGAAGGCATGCACATGATGAGGTAGGGGTAAGGTGGCATAAGTAACTGCATGCACAGATTGCATGTATAATAATTGAATGCAATTGTGGTGGAGAGAGAGCTATATAAATGGAAAGGGGGAGAGTGCCGAGTAGGCTTTTTCTTTTAAGTGGGCTAGTGCCAGGGAATCGAGAGGCAGTCCTCTGGGTTGGGGAGAGCTGGAGCTCTTGTATCTTCATCTTTTTCTTCTATTCTTCTTCTATAATCTCTATAATTCCTATCTTCTACTAGAAATTCAATCAAACAATTTCTGAGTCCTAACAAAACAACTCTGATTTTTGTCATTGCCATAATTGCTGTAAGGGAAGAACACCTATGACATTTGTTAAGAAAATAATCAGAATTTTAGGAAGGAGAAGAAGTAGAGAGAGACTAGAGAGAATTAAGGATAAATTATTATTGAATAAAATACGATAGCTGAATTACATTAAAAGATTTACCCTTACTCCTCTATTTATATAGAGTCTTTACAAGAAATAGAGTTATAATAGACTTATTTAAACTTATGACTTATCTCTAGTATTATAGTCTAACTAAATAACCTAATAACTTATTAGTATCTCTATTTCCTTATACTTCCCCTCAAGCTGAAGCTTCCAAAGGTTAAGCTTGTTACATTAATTTGAACTTTCAAAAAATAAAATGCAATAAAAAATAACTATAAAGAAAACTGATAAACTTTAAACTGCATGAACAGCTTGCAACAAATATAGCATGCAGACAACTCTCCGTAAACCAAACACTCACAAACTCCAAAAAGAACACTAAAACCTCGATAGATACGACTCCTAGAAGTCTTTAGCCAACTTTCCCTGATTGCTTCCTCAACCTTCTTCCAATTGTTCTTGGCACAAATGACAAATGACACAACTTCCATAAGTCTTTTGCTAGCTTCTCTTGAATTGCTCCCCCAACTTCCTTGCCAAAAACACCAACACCTATAGTTGGACTTACACCAAAGCCACCAATACTACCACAAATTGTGTTGCTCCCAAGTTGTATTCATTGAAGCCAATTTCAAGATACTAAAGCAAGTTACAATCAAATTAGTGGCCAAAACTACTTCATATTAAGGATAACCTCATCAAATTAGACCTATGCAAATATAAGTCACGTCAAATAGTATTCCAAATCACATGAAAACACTAAAATTTGTCAAACAGTATTCCAAATCGCATGAAAACATAAAAAATCACAAGTTGCCAAACAATGCTCCAAATCACATGAAACACTAAAATTCACCGAACAGTGCTTCAAATCACATGAAACACCAAAATTCACTAGTGCTTCAATTCACAGGAAGACACCCAAAATTAAAATTGTCCAAATGTGCATAGCACCAAAATGCACTATAAACACATAGCAACACAGCTTTACCCACAACAAAGTTGCAAGACCCAGAGTTAGACTCAACACCTTCCTGACACTAAAATCGTTGCCATTGGAACGTTGCCGGAGAAGCTACTTCTCATAGCATCTTACCAAGTCCATCTCCACTAGCCCAAAACAAAACGCTAGTGGACCAAAGAATAAATGCAGTAAACCACAAAGAGATAATGAAAATTGGAGAAAAAAATTACTCTCATATCACCAGGATAGCAACATTGATCTGGTTCAGATTCTTGCATCTGCCAAATGTCACCAACAATCAATAAGATCAACTAAAATGCATTAGGCATCTGAATAGAAGTTCCATCAATCCACAAACCAACATAATCGACCTCCAAATCACTCAAACCATGTTCCAAACTAGGTCAAATCAGCCAACCATGCTAAGATCCACTGAAACTACCTCAGGTAGTGAGAAAATACACCATAAGCATGTCCAAGGAAGCCAGACCACCACAAGACCAAAATTGAATGACTCAAAGCTCAATTACATACAAGAAGACTCAGAATTTTTTCCCTTTTTTACTTTAAAAAATCAAATAACTTTAACAAAAAAAATAGAAATCAGCCTAAATTTATACTAAAACTACAACAACAATTCAACCTCATTTGAGATTGCTGGAAACAATATAACCCACAAGGTCTCAAGGCGGATGATATCGCTCTGATACCATGTTAAGAAAATAATTAGGGTTTTAAGAAGAAGAAGAAGTAGAGAGAGACTAAAGAGAATTAAGGATAAATTATTATTGAATGAAATAAGATGGCCTAATTACATTGAAAGATTTAACCTTACTCCTCTATTTATATAGAGCCTAAATAAGGGATAGAGTTCTAATAAAACTCAATCACTTGTCTAAACTTATGACTTATCTCTTGTATTATAGTCTAACTAAATAACCTAATGACTAATTAGTTATATATTCTATCTCTATTTCCTAACAACATTAATAACCTTTGAATTATTAACTAACCGAAAATAATACCTTATATATATAAATATAAATAAAAGCAAAAGAGGCCTTATTGAAATTGAAATCATTGTCAATAGTAGATCTATGGGCTATAGCAGCGAAAGAAATTGAAAAAGCTTTAGTCTAAATCCAAGATGCAGATTTGAAATTAACAATCTAAAACACAGCAGAATACAAAAAACAACATCCCCTTTCATAATTGCACTACCTTTATCACCAATTCAATCAAACTTCTCCAGCTTCATTTTGTCCAGAAGTTTCTTAGTCAACATTTTTGTTGGCGTAATGTCAGGGAGCTTGCTGCCATCATTTTTAGTATGAAATGAAGCCCTCTTGCACGGAGCTTTTATACTAGAAGTGAAAGCTGCACTTTCAAAGCCACTATCAAGTATATATCAAGTTTCCTGCAGTGCAACTGATCTTAGCTTTTAAGCAATTCGAAATTCTACATTTCAGCAGTTCATACCTTGTCATTGCCCTCCTTTGTGATCTTGGCTTCTCAACAGTATTTCAGCCTCATTAGTGTTTTCATCCCATATGTGTTTCTTGAGTTAATTTTACTTGACAATGAAGTATAAAATTATGCATATGAAACAGAAAATATGTTTCCATGAAGTATAAGTTCTTGTAGCAATGTCATATGCTGTCTTCAAGAATTCTCCCATCAGATCTTCATCATCAATCATCTTCATTTTTTTTAATTGACATCAACACGGAATGGAAAATTCTTATGCAACAATGCATCCTCAATTTCATAGGGATAACCAGTGGAACCCCCATCCTGCATCATGGAAGGACTTGAAGCAGACCTGGTATGTATGTTTAACTTACCTGAAGCAGTCTTTCTTTGATTTCTGCTGCTGGCTTTGTTATGAGCTTCAGTGCTTCACTGTAAGAGACTATAAATGAAGCAAAGTTGTCTTTGACCATGAGTAAAATCAGAATTCTATACCTGTTGAATTGCAAAATTAATTAAAAATACAGATTTCTATTAATTGATAGAGTTTAAATTGCAATATGAAGAGGTAGCAAGCATAATAGAACAAAAGTGTGTATCATGTATACTTGAAGATTAAACCTTGGAACTACTGACTGTGGGGTTATCTTGATTCAACATAAACAATTTGTCCATCAGTTTTCAGAACTTTCTTGTTGCATTTATGCAAACATCACATAACTAGGTTGATCAGTTTGCAACATGTCAACTGTTAGAATATATTTAAGTTATAGGTATTAGAGTAGACCTTTCCAAAGGTTACATAATTGAATGGAAGAGAAATTTGAATAGAGTTAGGTCAAATAAGTATATACTTCTATATCAAATATTTGAGTCACCTATTTTCTGTTACTAACCTCTGTTGCTGAATAACTTGAAGGCTTGTCTTCTTAATGGCAAATGCGAAAGGATTCTCTCCAATAAAATTTGGAATGTATAGAAATCTGGCTTTGTGTATGAAATGTATTATCAACCAAATCATCAAAACTAAAAACTGAATTCTAATAGATGTCATAACGTTCCATAATAGATGAACAGATTTCATTATGGTTAATGACTTACCTGTGCCTTGAATTTGTCATTCTTGAGAATATCAGGATCAACAATGATCTTTGAAGCAGTCAAAGAGTTTGCCATGTGCCCATGACCTATAGAACTGTAGCTGTAACCATCCTTTTTATCAGAAGACATTGAAACAAAGAAAATCAAGTATGAACATTATAAAAACCTTCAAAATATGTCTTCAAAGGGTATAAATTGAAATCCATATCTTGGTACAGCTTCTACCTTTTCTTGCAAAAGAGTACTGTTATTAAATGCAATCATGTAAAAGTTGTGGTTCTATAAAAAAAAAATCATGTACAGTTGTGGACTTGCTCTACATAGTGCACCATTCTCTAAAAAAATTGAATCAGATAAAAATTTCCTTCTACCAGAATGCTTGAGAACTTAGGTACTAGGGATTTTGTAATGGTTGCTTGTGTCATGTGGCCCTCTATCATTGGCAAACTAATTTAACTCCATTGAAAGAACGCTGGGAATCAAAAGCTCATAACCTCTACCGCATATGGCACAGTTCAAGAGAGGACGTGGGCTTCGAGTGCATTGCTTGTTACTCGCCATAGCATGGCCAGTGCAATGTACTGCTGTCAATTGTAAGAGGGGTCAAGGAGAAGAGTTTTATAATAGACTTTGATTTATTCTAAAGTTCATTACATAGGTTACAACTAATAACCTCCCAATTTTACAATCCAGGTATCCCAAGAAAGAAAGCTAATAGAGAAAAAAATCTCCTTAGCTGCTTAATCACTTGCTCAATAAAGCTATCTCAATTTAAAAAAACCGAATGCACAGGACTATAAATATTAGCTGCTTAATCACTTGCTCAATAAAGCTATCTCAATTTAAAAAAACCGAATGCACAGGACTATAAATATGGGAAGCTTCGCACTAAGCAGGAGGTCTTGCTCCCTCAGACAATCAGCATGCAGGGACGACGCAGGCAGTAGTGTGCTGAATGGCTCTAGAAACTGCAGGGGATAAGCGGGCAGAAGCGTATTGAATGCCGATAGAACCTTCTATAGAGGATGCTTGACCAACATCGTCATCCATAGCAGCGGCCCTCAAACAGACCATCTCATCACCCCGCTGGAATTGCACAGTGCGGGAACGGAAGTCCAAATGGATGGCTCCGAGGGTAACTAACCACTGCATCCCCAATATTGCTTGACTGCTTTGCATTGGAAGCACATAGAAATCAGCCTTAAAATCAACCCCTTGCCCTCGCCACACAACATTCTCACACATATCTGCTACCTCCATTTTAGCATCATTTGCAACAACCACACAGAATTTTTCAACAGGCACTCGTTTGAGGCCTAACATCTGTACGCACCTCTCACTTATGAAATTAAGACCACTACCCGTATCAATTAAAAAGTGAATTGACATATTCTGAATGACCCCTTCTATTTCCATGCTTTGATAAATCGTTGGCCTTCGCAAAGGATACAAATAGGCATCACCGTTCGGGCGGATAGTGAACAGAGGCTTGTCCGTATCATCCAACACCGCACGCTGAATAGCAAAGTCAACATCCTTCTTCGACCGTTCCATAAAAGCACCACCTACCCACATCAGCTTATCACATCCAACAGGGTGAAGAACGTCGGGGGAACTGAGATCCACAATGATGTATTCCCTTTTCATATTGTCCACAGCTAGGTCACTTACAACTACGGAAATCGGCTCCTCGTAGAAATTCATCCCTGACGCACGCAGACCATCCAATATGGGGAACGCCGAACCCTGGGAGGCTTTCTGAAGAAGATGGTGAACCCTACGAATTGAAGAATCTAGCATGACTTCCATGGGCAGATACGATGGCTTGTACATTCTTGGTCCGTGCTTCAAATCCTTCATCCTGATCTTTGCCTAGGGCCGGTCTGAACCAAGGGGGTTTCAGGCTAATGGCTTGGGGAAACTGCAAGACGAAGAGGGGATAAATAGAAAAATCAACGAATAAGATCTGAACGTCACTCACGGCCCCACCGACCACACGATCAAAATCTATAGCTTCGTTGAAGCAAACAAAAGTTGCATTTTCAAAGATTTTATCCCATTTCTAACTTTTATTTTAATTATATTTTTGTTATTATAAAAATTTTTAATTTTATCAATAATTTTATCATAACTTATTTCATTTGATATAAAATAAAATTTTTAACATAAAATATATGTTATATTAAAAATTTATTTTCTTTTTAATATTTTATTTATCATGATATCATTAAAATTTATTTTGAATTTCATATATTTTTTTATATATTTTAAATAATAAAATTCTTTTTACAAATGAATTAAAATATTTCTATTGAAATAAAATAAATTCTTTTAAAAAACTGGTTTTAAAGCATTAAAGATAAAATAAGAAATTCTTAATTAGGCTCAAAACATAATTTATTCAGAGTGGGCCATTATGACAACATAAAAAAAAAAAAAAAAAAAAAATCTATGTGTGTGAGGTAATAGAATGCGCTGATAAAATTTATGAGAAATGTTTAGTTAATCTCAAATAAGGAAAGCCACCTTGAGGATAGACACATATGATTGAAAAACATTTTAAAACTTTTTTTATTGGAGCAATTTTTTTGATTAAAATAAAGTCCTACTGTTTTGACAACATTTATTTTCATAATTAATAAAAAATTTAATTAACTTTAGTACCATCTGATTCTTAAATTTGTTGTAGAAAAATTTTAACTATAATTTGTTTATTTAATATAAATAGTTGTACTACTTTCCAAATGATTAACCATGTGAGATGAATATTTTTTTTTTCACATGTTTGATCAAATATTTTTTTTCAGTATGTAAATAGATATAATGTATTGTGATTGGAATATTAAAATCACACCGGGTATGTAATAATTAGAGTTTGTTTGACGCAAGTAGTTAATAAATCATGTGAGATAAATATTTTTTTTTCACATGTTTGATCAAAGATTTTTTATTTCAGATGTAAACATTAGATATAATGTATTGCGATTGGAATATTAAAATCGCATAAGGTATGTAATAATTAGAGTTCGTTTGGCACAAGTAGTTAATAAATCCGTTGTTAGCTACTATCTGAAAGTTAATAAGTTAGTTTATGGTATTAGAAATATTTGATAACATTAATAATTAAACTAGTTTATAAATATAAAATAACTTAAAAGGATGTTAATATCAATAAATAACATATATAGTGGATTAATTCATATTTATCTTGAAAGTAACATATATTGATGTAATTAATATATTCAAAATAAGAATAAAATTTTTTAAATTTTGATTAACTATATTTTATGATATCATTTATTTATTTACTTATTTTTATTTATTTATGTTGAATTAATGAGTGTTAGTCAAATATACAATTGTTATGGGCATTCTTAGGGCTTTGTAGATAGGCTGATTAAAGGCTTAATGGACTAGCGCGATGGAGAAGGGCCCAACCCGTTTCAGAGTGAGGTCGCAAGAGTAAGCCGACAGATAGCTCAGCGCAAGCCCAGGACGGCAAATGAGCGACCTCAAGCATGGGTATGGAACACCGAAGTCTAGTCAGCAACTAAAAGCACATATTTTAATTGATAGATCAACCCCCAACAAATTGACAGTAAGTTACCTAGCATTTATTGCCCGATACAACGGAATAGATAAATTTATAATTTATTAAATTACATTTATAACCCCTCTACTTCTATAAATAGGGGAAAAGTCATTGTAAAAGGGAGAGAAAAAATATATGTAGAAACTCTGTCAAAATAGTGAAAAATACCTGCATATTCACTGCATACTGAAACACTCAGCAAACAACTGAAAATAACATAACTGTAGATATATGCCTTGCATTTTGGCTGAACCATGTTAAAAAGCTTCTGGTGTCCTTCATTCTTCCTCTTGTTCAATCTCTTCCTTACATACTTACGTTTACAATATATAGTTTGGGGGATTTACTAAACTTTATTTGTTGACCAGATTTTATCATCAACATTTTGGTGCTAGAAGGAGGGCCCAAACTACATTTTTTCTCTCTTTTTCTCTTTGATTTACTGTGTAACTGCAGTGGTAAGAGAAAAAACCACTAGAAGTACAAAAGTTATTGCTGGCCAACCTGAAGCTCATGTGGAGTAGCAATGGGAAGTGTTATCGGTTGAGGGCTTAGTCCTCCCTATGGTAGGCATCTCTACTACCAACACAACAGGTGCTACCACTGGCATGGCTCCCTTGACCCCTCACCAACTTGCTGCTTTTAGGACTGACGAAGTGTAGGCATGGCATCGGTGTCAGGAGGCTCTTGAAAACATGATGAGGGAGTTGGCTAATGTGGTGAGGGCACTGTCTCAGGCACAAGCCTAAAGCATGCGAAGATAAGTTAAGGTTGTTACGCTCGAAGGAGAATTCCAGCAGCCAGGAGCTCAGTAGGAGAGGCATGTCAGAGTAAAACATCAGCGAGCTGGCTCAGTTCACTTGTCTAATTTATGACTGAGGTCAGAGGTCCATTGAGCTCGCGAGGACGATGATGAAGATAATCAGCAATGTGAAGGGTTATGTCGAGAAGGAAACATAAACGAGACTAATCTGGGACATAAGTTAGATCGTTATTCGCTTGGCCATGAGAATAGTAAAGGGCATAGAACTTTAAACCATCATTCCTATAACCAGAGAGGTGCAAAGAGCCATCGGTCCTCTAGTCGTCAGTTTAGGGCACAAGACCCGATGATTGAAGAGCTCTTTTAGAGGGTGTAGCAGTTAGGAAAATGACTTACGGCTTAGGATCGCCAAGACCGTTACGAGGAAAGGACACCATTTTCTAGGGAGATCGTGATGGAGCCTTTTCCTTGCAAGTTTAAGGTCCCGAACATCCCACCGTACAATGGGGACAATGGCCCTTATAACCACCTGGATGTATTCAATGTCCAGATGGATCTTTAGACCACTAATCCACTAGTCAAATGCTGTGTTTTCCAAGCCACCCTTGGGGAAGTACCTCAGATGTGGCTTAGGAGTCTCCCAGCTTGTAGCATTCAAAGTTGGGAGGAATGCCAGAGGAGGTTCCTAGACCAATACAAGGTACTAATAAGGTAGCTTACACCATCTTGCCATCTTGCGATAGTCTTTCAGCGGAGAGATGAATCATTGGAAGACTACATCACCTAATTTAAATGTGAGGTCAACAATGTAGAGAACTTTTGGGATGACAACATTTTAACAATAATCTTGGCTGGACTCTACAAGGATGGGAAACTCTATGAGAGTATATACAAGTCTCTAGTGAGAGACTTGGGTGAATTCTATGAGTGAGTGGCCAAGGAAATTAGGTGAGAGGAGACTTTTGGCCCAAAAAGGCTTAATTAGAAAAATAAGGTGAGTGGGTCCAACTAGAGCAAGAAAAGAAACGATGGCGAGAGTAACAGAGAGGGCCAGAAAGGTGGCTCTAATGGCCAAGCCACAAAAAAGGCCAGGAATGAGTGACCTCAGTGCTAAGGTCACCATGATAACTATAGCGTCTTGTTTGACACCCTAGATAGGATTTTTGCAACAGAAAAGGACATAGAGGACTTCGGAAAGCCCAGACCCATAAGGACTCCCTCCGAGAATAGGAATAGAAATAAGTTTTATGCTTATCACAATGAGATCGGGCATAATACTTTAGAGTGCTGGGTACTTAAGGATGCCATTAAGGATCTTATTAAGAGAGGTCACTTAAGGGACCATGTAGTGCAACCTTCGAGATAGCAACCTCCATGACCCTAGCAACCAGTGCAGCACCAGCACCAACAGGCTCCTGAACAAGAGGAGGCACCCTCAGTGAGGACCATATTCACCATCCATGGTGGGCTTCACATTACAGGCACTTCAAACATGTTGCACAATCGATATGTGTGAGAGGCGAGCCACGTCCTTTTCACGAGTCACAGAGAACATGGGAGACTCACCAAGAAAGTGAGAATGACCTCAGATAGCATCACCTTCATAGAAGAAGATACATAGGGAATACATTCTCCCCATGATGATACGTTGGTTATTCGAGCTAGAATTGGTAATATTGAAGTGCGGAGAATAGTGATTGACACTGGCAGCTTAATGAATATAATGTATAAGGAATGCTACGAGCAGATGGAAGTGAGTGTGAGCCAGTTAAGGCCTTCCTCCAAACCCCTCTATGACTTTATAGGAGATGGAATATTACCAATGGGGCAGATCAAGCTCCTAATTACTATAAGAGACTTAGATCGCTAAGCCATTGTCTTGGCGGACTTCTTGATTATAGACTATCCCTTAGCATATAAAGTGGTGCTGAGGTGACCTGTGATGAATGACTTCAGCATGGTCATGTCAACCAGGACACTAACCATCAGATTCCCAACACCCAATGGAGTTAGATGTGTGCGAGGTGAACAATAAGTAACTGGACGATGCTATAAAGATGCGGTTAAGCTCAGAGTAAGAGGTAAAAAGGTTAATTTGGTGTTTGGTGGAGAACTATGAGTCATGAGCACAATAGAGGTTAGCCATGGCCTTGACCCCCATAAGGTGGATATGAATTGAGCTATTGGCCTAATAGAGGAGCTTGAGGATGTGTAAGTCAGTGAGGTAGATGCTAAGAGATGCCTCAAGCTGGGGAAAGGTTTGCCTTTGGATGTGAAAACACGATTAATCAAATTTCTTAAGGGGAATCTAGACATCTTTGCCCGAAATCACGAAGACATGGTGGGGATTGATCCTAGGGTTATGTCACACAAACTCAATATCGAGCCCCTTCACAAGCTGATTCACTAAAAACAAAAGACCTATAATTGTCGAGCGTTATGTTGCTCTAAAAGAAGAGGTGGATAAGCTTCTAGCTAACAAGTTTATTCGAGAAGCTTATTACCTGACTTGGGAAGCCAACCCTGTACTTTTCAGAAAGAAAAATGGGAAATAGGGGACCTACATTGACTTCACAAACCTTAATAAGGCATGTCCAAAGGATAATTTTCCCTTGCCAAGGATTGATTAGCTTGTGTGTGCAATAGTAAGGCACCAACTCCTTAGCGTCATGGATGCTTACTCAGGATATAACCAGATCCCCATGGACCTACAAGATGAGGAGCACACCTCATTTATCACTGACCATGGGTTGAACTATTATAAAGTGATGCCTTTTAGACTAAAGGATGCAAGGGCAACTTACTAGTGATTAGTGAATAAAATGTTCAAGGAATAGATCGATAAAATAATGGAGGTATATGTGGATGACTTGTTGGTAAAATCTGAACATGTTGTCAACCATGTCCACAATCTAGAGGAGATGTTCCAAATTTTGAGAAGGTATCAAATGAAGCTGAATCCACATAAATGTGCTTTCTGGGTGGCTTTGAGAAAGTTCCTTGGCTTCATGGTAAACAATAGAGGAATTGAAGTAAATCTAGAGAAGATTAAAGCCCTCATTGATATTAGATCCCGAATTGGAGTAAAAGACGTTCAAAGCTTAAACTGTTAGATCATAGCCCTTAGCAAATTCATTTTAAAAGCCACAGACAAGTGCATCCCTTTCTTCAATGTGTTAAAGAAAGCAAAACGCTTTGAGTGGACTGAACAATGCGAGGTTACCTTTCAGCAGGTAAAGCAGAACATAGGATGAGCCCCTCTCTTGTCCAAACCAAAGGAAGGAGAGAAGCTCATCATTTACTTGGGAGTGTCTCAGCATGCTCTCAGTTCAGCTCTAATACGAGAAGAAGGTGGAGTTTAACTCTCGATCTACTATGTCAGCAAAAAGCTATTAGATGTTGAAACGAGGTACTTGCTAATGGAAAAACTTGCTTACAGCTTTGTGATGGCATCAAGGAAGCTACGACCTTATTTTCAGGCATACAACATAGAAGTGCTTATGCAGTTCCCACTTAAGCAAGTCTTGCAAAAAATGGATATCTCAGGTCACTTGCTCAAGTGGGCAGTGGAGTTGGCCCAGATTGATATTGAATACAAGCCCAGATCGACAATAAAGGGGTAAGCCTTAGCAGATTTCATTGCACAATTCATAGGGCCCATGGAAAAAAGAGGCAGAGACTGCAGAATGTCAGTATTGGGAATTGTATGTTAACAGGTTATCAAGCAAGCAGAAGGCTAGGGTAAGAGTACTTTTGATCAGCCTTAAGGGATATAAGATCTTGTGTTTTAAGATTTGGGTTCCGAGCCATAAATAATGAAGTAGAGTATGAGGCATTGCTAGTAGGGCTCCATCTCGCAAAAGAAATCCGGGTTAAAAATTTAAGGATATTTAGCGATTCCCTATTTATTGTTTGTCATATTCAAGGTGAATATTAGATGAGGAGGTCAAAAATGGCTATTTGCCTTCAGAAGGTTCAGGAATTGCTTGGCTTATTCTGACATTATGAGGTTAATTAAATTCCATGAGCTCAAAATTCTCATGTAGACACATTAGCTTGTCTAGCCACAACTAGGGATACAGATTTCTTAGGAGCAATCCCAGTGGAGTTTCTTCCATCCCCAAGCACAGACTAAAACAATGTTGTGATGGCAATTGCCATAACACAGGACTCATGGATGGGCATAATCATTGATTACCTACAAGATGGAAAATTTCCTGAAGACTAGTTGAAAGCATGTCGCTTGCGTGCTCGAGTAACCAGATACTACATTAGTGACGACATACTATATAAGAAGGGATTCACAACTCTACTACTGAGGTGTATAGATGGCTATGATTGTGAAACCATTTTGAAGGAAATCCATTCCAGCCATTGTGGAAACCATGTTGGGGGGCTATCTTTAGTTTAAAAAGTACTTTGACAAGGATACTATTAGCTGACAATGAAGCAAGATGCCATAGACCTCATAAGGAAATGTGACAAGTGCCAGTGGTTCGCTAAAGTCCCGCGAGCACTGCCAGCCTACCTATAATAAATGGTTAGTCCATAGCCCTTTATGATTTGGGGCATGGATTTAATTGGAACATTCCCTACTAGTTGCAGACAATGCAAGCATGTTGTAGCAGCTGTGGATTATTTTACCAAATGTGCAAAGGCAAAAGAGTTAGCTCAAATCTCCTCTACTAAAATTGAAAAATTTGTATGGACTAACATTATTTGTAGGCTTGGAGTTCCATAGCAAATTGTGACGAACAATGAGACCCAGTTTAATAGTGAGCAATTTATCAAGTTTCGTGACGACTTTAAAGAGCTTTTCAGTTGTAGACTATCCTTAGGCAAATGGACAAGTTGAGGTTGTCAACAAGATTATCAAATAGATCTTGAAGAAAAGGTTAGAGGCCAAGAAGGAAGCATGGGTAGATAAACTACAAAAAGTACTTTGGGCATACAGAACCATGGCTCAAAGCATAATAGGAGAAACTCCCTTCACGATGGTATATGGATTTGAAGCCATGATCCTAACAGAACTTGAAGTAATGACACAATAAAAAATTGCCTTTAATTAGGAGGATAATAATTAGCTGCTCGCTACAAACCTCAACCTCACAGAGGAAACTAGAGAAATAGCTCATCTTAAAGTTATAGCTTATCAACAGAGAGTTGCGAGGTACTATAATAGAAAGGTCCGAGTTTGAAACTACAGAATTGGCAACCACGTGTATCTTGTTTTACCTGGAGCTCACAAAGCTAGCAACAGAGTGTTAGGTCCAAACTAGGAAGGTCCATACATGATCAAGAAGGACTTAGGCAATGGAGCCTATCACTTGGCAATATATGATGGAGTTGAATTCCAGTGAGCTTGGAATGCTAAGCACCTTTACCCATATTATCAATGAATTTTATGCGCCCTTCCGATCCTGTAACACAACTTAGAAGTTAATGAAAGCACCCAAATTTCTCCTTAATGTCTCTATGTTTTTATGTTTGTGCTTATTAATTTCTGAGCAAAATTTTGATAAAGTATTATGCAAGATGCAGATAAAGCTCAGAGATAAAAAGAACCATGGTATACTACTACTTAACACCACATGCATGCAGTCAATCCCTTGCTAGCTAAGGCACATCCGTGCGACCTACTTGTGCACTCAATCTTGCGCTAGTTGAGGCGTATCCATGTGACCTACCTGGGCATCCAAACTCACTACCGACTAAGGTACTCTGGTGCTCAAATTTATTACTAATTGAAATGAATTAATGTGACTGATTAGTTGTTCAACTTAATGCTTTATTTTGATATGACTTGTAGGAATTTATTAATATCAACATACATGATATCTTCTATGATATGTAGAACACTTAACATAGCATATAAGAATCATGAAAAAAGTTCATTCATTAAAAATCTCATCCAACAAGGAAAGTTAACATATAAAGATTCAAAAGTACAGATCAAAATAAGAATATGACTACCATATCCTAAGAGGAAGGACTGAATTCCATCAAGCTGGAAGAGTCAACGAGTAACCCAAACTGCTCCAGCTTTCTCTTGTCCTCCTTCCAAGCCAAGAGCTCCTTTCTTAGCCTCATTACCCCAAGGTACTTAGAGAAGACAAGTGGTTAAATTGCCAAAGGATAAAAGAACAAAAAAGAAGGAGCTAAATTCATTAGCACCATGAGGAGGTTACGAGAAAATTCCTAGAATCTACAAAGAGTAATTGTCTATGGGAACCTAATGCAGTAAGTCATACATGCCTCCAAGTACTTCATCAAAACCTAGACAGACACAAAGATAGGAGACTCAGCTAATGCACCCATCAGGTCACTCTTTGGAGAAGAAAGAAGGCTTTTGACACCTTATATGGATGGGTCTAGCTCCATCGATGGATTTAGAAGCTGTCCAGCTATTTCTGATCAAATGGCTCAGTAAAAAGTGAGGTTGCCATGCCAATGGCTATAAAACATGCACAATAAATGCATGATTAGACACAGGTGAAATAGTAAGATAAAAAGTCTGAGTGACAACACGACAGATTGTAAGTGAAGACTTTGACCACATTACAAACTATAGGTGAAGACTTTGCCAACACCATAGGGTGCAAGTGAGAACTTCGCTAGTGGCTTTCATATGACCTACTGGGCACTCATCTTCGCATAAGTTCATCAAATCCTAGTTCGCTGGTAAAACATATGGAAAATTCTGATAGTCCTAGTAAAAATTAGGTTACGAAAAATAAATAAATCTTGCCCTTTTCTCGTTGGAGAATTGTATACATCTTTATCCAATATTGACTTATCTTTTAATGAAATATGTAGCAGATTGATAATGAAGTAGCAACAAGAATAATAAGATATAAGTTGCTAACGATGGATTTTGGTTCCAATCTAAACTCTAGCCAATGGGGGATTCTTCTAGGATCTCAAGTTGTTAGCTGGTTCGAAAGTAGGGAATGAACAAGATAATCAAGAAAGGAAGGAAGAGCAACAGGAAAACATAAAGGTTTTAACGTGGTTTGGCCAAATTCGGATGGCACCAGACCTTACATCCATGGTAATATCTTGATTTAAGAATATTTTTATAGAGTTTCAATGTATAGGCATCTCTCCCTTTAATCTTCACCTCCTTCCTATATTTATAGAGGATAGAAGGTTACAATTATAATTTTACATGCAGTAAATCTATTACATCAGCATTTAAAGTACAAGACTTGAATAAACAGACTAAATCTTGTTAATTTGGCTATTGCAGGTGAGCCCCATGTGTCTGCTGGGTAGTATATGTGTTGGTTTCCTATTCAGTAAGCTCTCAGGTCGCTGATTGCATCTCACTAGTCAGGTCCTTCGATTTGGGGAAATGTCTGTCCTCGGGGATGATGAGGCCGAGCTTGCTCTATTAGGGACGAGCTCGAGCTGAGAAGGTCACTTTGTGATATGAGTTAAAGACATAGTGCTTTGAGTGCTTTTTGAGCTAGGTCTTCGCTATGTTCAGGCCATTCGTTGGTCCATTAAGGATGATCCAAATTTCTCATATAACATAAGCTTCGTAACTCCTAGCTCACTTCGTGGGGTGGGAGTTGAGACTTTTGAGTAGCCACTCAGTTAAAGTCTTCACTGAGACTGTCATTTCATCTGTTTTAGGCTGTGCTTCCCATGGCACGTATTTGTCAACCATTAGTGAATTAGCTTTAATCCTTTCCAAGGTAATAAATGATGACGATTAGGGGGATGAATCTGGACCCTTCGATGAAATCAAACTTGGCTCTATTTAAGGGAGAAGAAATCCATTTTGCTTCTTCATTGATCAAAGCATGAAGATTCCAGATGAACCTCCATTACTTCTGGCGTTCCGACTCTCCATCGGGGTGTGTATGGCCTACTACATAGAGAACTCAGAAGATTTGACTTCTCTAATAACATGGAGGGATCTCTTACAGACCTCAAATTATGTCCTCTCGGTTTCATCGTGAGGTTTTTGTGCCTGGTCGGCTAGGCTTCTGTTGTTTCGTGAGTTGCTCTCTTTTGCAAATCAAAAAAGAGCTTTGGCTGGAGAAATAAGGAGCAATAATGCTCTTTCCCTCTCTATTGGTAAGGGTTAAGTTAAGGAAGGGCCGACGAACCTTAGTCGACAAGGGTTTGTCCCTCTGTGGCTAGTATTCCTTCTTAGAAGAAAATTAGTTATGGCTTTTCCCTTTGTATTTTGGCTTTCTGATATAGTTTTACCTCATTGAGGCTTTTTAATGAATAAGATCTCCCTTGCGATTTCAATGTATTATCTTTAATTTTCTACGTCCACAATAGTGCAAACTTTTATAGCTTGCGATGTAAAGCTCAAATTGCTAATCAGCCAAACCTTTTTAGACACAACAAAATATTTCACATATAAGCACTGTTGAATTTGTAAAAAGGGTTGTGCATAGTCAAAAAATCGCATGAAAGCTATGAACTAGAGCGATCTCATTGCCTTAGACAAATAAATAGGTTGTCAATTCCTTACGCTTCAACGAGCACATAGCCACACTAGCATTGAGTATTTAAGAGTGCCTCCGCACCTCATCGAGCATGCAGTTGTGCTGGCAGAGTGAGCTTATTTTAAGTGTCTCCACGCCTTAGTGAACCCACAACTTAACTGGTTAAGTGAGTGTTTTTTAGTGCCTCTGCACCTTAGCAAGCATGTAGCTATGCTAGCACAGTGAGTGTTTTTTAGTGCCTCCACACCTTAGTGAGCACGCAGCTACGCTGGTACAGTGAGTGTTCTTTAGTTTCTCTGTACCTTAGTGAGCACACAGTTATGCTGGCACAGTGAGCATTTTTTAGTGCCTCCACACCTCAGTGAGCATACAGCTACGCTGGTGTAGTGAGTGTTTTTTAATGCCTCCACACCTCAGTGAGTATGTAGCTACGTTGGCACAGTGAGTATTTTTTAGTGCCTCTGCACCTCAGCTAGCATGCAGCTACGTTGGCACAGTGTTCATCAATTCATCTCTAGAATGAGCTCTGGGAGGCCTCAACTAAACCAAAAGTCATGGTTGGCACAAAGTTACACGAGAGAGTTGAAAGAGTTAGCCACATGAAAGCTGCGAAATGTATGAACACTTAATAGCAGAAGGTAGAATGAAAAGATGAAGATAATAACACCAAGCCGATTGGCAAATAACTCCAAACAAAGTAGAGGAGGGCATTTTACATTTACACTTGAATTTTAGATACACTGCTAATGAATGATTTGGACCAAGACCCCCCACTCCTAGCCATCGCTACAATGAGGGGGCTGGGGCTGCTGCCATGTAGGCCGTATCATGTACTCCTTTAGACAACCCTTTCTAATCAGGTCCTCAATTGCATCCCTGAGGGCTAGACAGTTTAAGGTGCCATGACCAACCTCATTGTGATAGGCATAGAACTCATCTTTATTCCTCTACTTGAACAGGGTCTTTAAAGGTCTAGGCTTTCCAAAATCTTCCTTGTCCCTTTTTGCTATGTAGATCCTGTCTTGGGAGTCTGATAGAATGCTGTACTGCTCATGGTGGCTTGAATGCTAAGGTCGATCACTTCTAGGCCTTTTGGACTTCTTCGCAATCCGTTCAGTAGAATGATCACCCTGGTCCATATCGCCCTTTTTCTTGTTATGGGGGGAGCCGACCTTTTCATTCTTCTTGTCAGACCTATCCGAGCCGAAGGTCTTTTCCCATTTAATTTGCTTAGCGGCTCACTTGTAGAATTCGATAAGGTCTTTCATCACAAACTTGTACAGGCTCTTGTACAATTTCTCATCTTTGTGGAGTCCCACAGAGATTGTTGCAGCATGGTTTCTTCAGATGGATTTTCCACTGAATTAGCTTCGAGTCAGAATCTTGCAATGTAGTCCTTTAGTGGCTCATGCTTGCGCTGAAAGACCATAGCGAGATGACATGGGGGCATAAGTTGTCTCTTTAGCACTCGATACTAGTTGATGAATTTCTGTTGACATTCTTCTTAATTATAAATTAAGCGAGTGGGGAGGCTTCTAAACCAAGCTCGAGGTACACCTCCCAACGTGGCTGGGAACACTTGGCACTTGATCAAGGGATCAGCTGTTTACAGGTCTATCTAGATATTGAACATGTCTAGATGATCATATTGGTTAGAGTCTCCATTGTACAATGGAATCATGGGGATCCTGAACTTGAGAGGGAGATTTTGAGTCTCGATCTCCTCGAAGAGTGGTGATCACTCTACGTAGCGAGCTCAATCACTAGGAGCTCAAAGACATTCCTTCAGTTGAGTTATTTTCTAAAATAGTTCTCTGACCAACGGGTCTTGCACCCCAGATTGTTAGTCGAATGATTGTTGAAGTCCTGGGTCCTCATGATCGTGAGGACTGCGAATGGGAGTTTACTCTTGTGAACCACGTGCCATAGAGTTCTCTCAGTCAGCATTGCCTGACCATCCAGCTCATTGCTATTGGTAAGCATTCATGGGCATTGCGACTTTGACCTGTCTCTGCACAGCTTGAGCTAACATTGTGATTGCTTTGGTTAGCTTTCCCATTATGTTTTCTAGTTTTTCCTGATGTTTGAGCCAAACCTATACTCCATCGATACTGTTGACAACAACAACTAGTTGAACAGGACTGGTTAGGGGGAAGCCAGTGGTTGCACCAATGACGGCAGCGATGGAGGGGTCTATCATCGAGACATGCCCTTCTGAAGGGTTCAGTAGCGTATTTGATGCTCTGGTGGCTCTTCCCTTAGTCATTGCAACAAGAAACAAATGAGAACAGGTGAGATCCCCATAGACGGTGCCAAAATATTGACGGTGGATTTTTGTTCTAATCCAAACTCTAGCCAATAGGGGATTCTTCTGGGATCTCAAGCTGTTAGCTAGTTCAAAAGCAGGGAATGAACAAGATAATCAGGAAAGGAGGAAAGAGCAGCAGGAAAGTACAAAGGTTTTAACGTGGTTTGGCCAAATCCAGACGGCACCGAACCTTATGTCCACGGTAATGTATTGATTTGAGAATATTTTTATAGAGTTTCGGTGTGTAGGCATCTCTCCCTTCAATATTCTTCTCCCTCTTGTATTTATAGAGGAGAGGAGGTTACAATTGTAATTTTACATACAGTAAATCTATTACATTAGCATTTAATGTACAAGACTTGAACAGATAGACTAAATCTTATTAATTCGGCTACTGCAGATTGCCTCCTGCAGGTGGGCCCTGTGTGTCTGCTAGGCAGTATATGTGTTGGTTTCCTGTTCAGTGAGCTCTCAGATTACTGATTGCATCTTGCTAGTCAAGTCCTTTGGTCTAAGGAAGCTTCTATCCTCCAGGATGATGAGGCCGAGCTCACTCTATTAGGGATGAGCTCGAGCTGAGGAGGTCGCTTTGTGACGTGAGTTAAGGACATAGCGCTCTGAGTGCTCTTCGAGCTGGGTCTTTGCTACGTTCAGGCCATTCATTGGTCCATTAAGGACGATTCAAATTTCTCGTATAACATAAGTGCAGAAAGAGAAGTTGAAGACACAAGTTTTTAAAGTGGTTTAACTTGAATTGAAACTGCAATTCAAGTCTACTCCACTTGATCTTTCTCAATCAAAAG